>JARFJB010002187.1:342500-447500 GCA_036346205.1 Vesta saturnalis
AAAGAAACCGTCAAAAAATGGGCGGATAATGGGTGGGGTCACGTGGCAAAAGTGGTCGTGGCTTCTCCCAACTCCATTTTGTCTTATTCTGGCCTCTTACTACTTACGTCTTAATTTTAGCTTTTGGGCTGTATTTTTTCCTAGACCTCGAAGTAAATGCTTTACCTATTAGACATGTTAAGTAACCACAGCACAATAACAATTTAACATATGTAGTTAAAATTGAACATCACATTAAACGTACTTTATTGTGTTTTCACTGTACGATAACAATTACTACAACTATTATGAACAAAAAACTATTTCTTTAATTGGTATATCAAGTTTCTATTTGTGAATCCCTTTATCAATTTCAAATTAAAGCTTTTTATAGCCTTTCACTTGCATAATAATTTGATTAAATTTTGTTAAATTTGGTCTTTGATGATGACATGTTTCTTTGTCCGGGTGTTCTCATGTTCAAGGCAGTTTAACAATATTTAATTTAGTCAGGGTCTGGCTATTCTTTATTAAGATGAGACTCCATAGTTTATGTTATACGTTTATCAAACTGTTATATTAATAGCAGGATTACGTTTTCCATATTTCTAAAATTTGTTTGAACATCTCAAGTAATTCGTACCATTTAGTGAAGACGATGACAGTAATTGTTATCGAAACACTAAATCTTATATAAAATATAAATAGAAAAAAACATGATTTAAAAACCCAAAGATAAGTATTATAATTATTAGTAATAATCCTGAAAGTTTAAATTTTCATATTTTGCACGTAGAAACAATACGTTTCAGCAGTAACCATAAATTGATTTCTAACAAACGAAAAAGGTAATTGGTTTAATCAGCAGTAATATTATAAGTACTTTAAAGTGATTTAGTTATACATCAATAACTTTTTGCATACTTACAGAGTATTAGCATTACAGTTTAAATAATCTAATGATTGTATTGACTAAATTAACTTATCCCGTATAGTAATTGTGAACATCGCAATATATTTTTAAAGATGTACACAATTAAGTGTTTCATTAATTAAAAAAAGTTATCAATATTTTTAATGATAAGTAAAAGTAAATAACCAATTACATAAAGTTATTTAACATAGCGATTGAAAAAGTAAAAAAATATGATACAAGTTGTACAAAATTGTAAAATAACAGGTAGCGTGGCCGAGCGGTCTAAGGCGCTGGTTTAAGGCACCAGTCTCTTCGGAGGCGTGGGTTCGAATCCCACCGCTGCCAATGTTTGTTTTTTAACAATTAAAAATTAAATACCCACGAATAGTAACATTATACCAGACGATAAGGGAGTATATTTACATCGTGTGAAATATGTTAATACACGAGTGACAATTTGGATTACATAGAACAATTGATTTAATTTATTTTGTACACTGTGGTTAAAGTGTTGCTTTAGTAGCGTGTATAAAACTGTTTTAACTACAAGCAGAAAATAATTGTTATAAATAAAACAAATAACATTAATGAGTTATTTTTTCACAGCTCGAGCTTATTTTAAAATTACATATTAAGGCATCAATCCGGTATGGTCTAGTGGCTAGGATATCTGGCTTTCACCCAGGAGGCTCGGGTTCGATTCCCGGTACCGGAATTTTTTTTATATTAAGCTTTTTTAAAAAGTTACCAATAAAACTAAACTCCATTCCAAATAACAGCAATAAAAAGAATATGAAGAATTTGAACGTGCAAAACTACACCTGTTAAATGCCGGCAGATTAAGAAAATTATATCATGACTAACAAAGTAATTTTTATTACTTAGAACCGTCCATTAATCTTAAAGCTAATATAATTTCTAGTGCGACCCACAAAAATGTGGGAAGTGCTTATGTCCTCGACATTTCGGTCTCTCTGCCTGTTGATGCTCGCTATCTCAACCCATAGACCACTTATTCACTTCGGGTTTTCGCTGTTTGATATGCAATAATCAAACAGTTTCTATGCCTTTTAAATGAGTTTTTCAAGAGAAAACTCGTGATATACAAATTAATCTTAGCTACAAGTTCGACCTGTCCGGTTGGGTTGCATTAGAAACACCCACGAGTGGGTTTTGTTTCATTTTTACTTTCTTACGATCTAAGCACCCATAAGTATAGTATTGTACTTGCGAAAAAAATTGATTGTGGGTTTACACGTTTTCAGCATTATGAAAACCAACTAGACCATTTGAGTGAGTGTGTGTGAGTGTGTGTGTGTGTGTGTGTGTGTGTGTGTGTGTGTGTGTGTGTGTGTGTGTGTGTGTGTGTGTGTGTGTGTGTATGTGTGTGTGTGTGTGTACGTGCGTGCGTGCGTGCATGCGTGCGTGCGTGCGTGCGTCTGCGCGTCTGCGCGTCTGCGCGTCTGCGCGTCTGCACGTGTGCGCGTCTGCGCGTCTGCGCGTCTGCGCGCCTGCGCGTCTGTGCGTCTGTGCGTCTGTGCGTCTGTGCGTCTGTGCGTCTGTGCGTCTGTGCGTCTGTGCGTCTGTGCGTCTGTGCGTCTGTGCGTCTGTGCGTCTGTGCGTCTGTGCGTCTGTGCGTCTGTGCGTCTGTGCGTCTGTGCGTCTGTGCGTCTGTGCGGCTGTCTGTCTGTCTGTCTGTCTGTCTGTCTGTCTGTCTGTCTGTCTGTCTGTCTGTCTGTCTGTCTGTCTGTCTGTCTGTCTGTCTGTCTGTCTGTGTGTGTCTGTGTGTGTCTGTGTGTGTCTGTGTGTGTCTGTGTGTGTCTGTGTGTGTCTGTGTGTCTGTGTGTCTGTGTGTGTCTGTGTGTGTCTGTGTGTGTCTGTGTGTGTCTGTGTGTGTCTGTGTGTGTCTGTGTGTGTCTGTGTGTGTCTGTGTGTGTCTGTGTGTGTCTGTGTGTGTCTGTGTGTGTCTGTGTGTGTCTGTGTGTGTCTGTGTGTGTCTGTGTGTGTCTGTGTGTGTCTGTGTGTGTCTGTGTGTCTGTGTGTGTCGTGTGTGTCTGTGTTGTCTGTGTGTCTGTGTTGCTCTGTGTGTGTGTGTGTGTCTGTGTGTGTCTGTTTTGTGTCTGTGTGTGTCTGTGTGTGTCTGTGTGTGTCTGTGTGTGTCTGTGTTGTCTGTGTGTTCTGTGTGTTGTGTCTGTGTGTGTCTGTGTGTTCTGTGTGTGTCTGTGTGTTGTGTGTCTGTGTGTGTCGTGTGTGTCTGTGTGTGTCTGTGTGTGTCTGTGTGTGTCTGTGTGTGTCTGTGTGTGTGTGTCTGTGTGTGTTGTGTGTCTGTGTGTGTCTGTGTGTGTCTGTGTGTGTGTGTGTCTGTGTGTGTCTGTGTGTGTTGTGTGTGTGCTGTGTGTGTCTGTGTGGTGTGTCGTGTGTCGTTGTGTCGTTGTGCTGTGTGCTGTGTGGTGTGTGTGTGTGTGTTGGTGTGCTGTGTGTGTGCTGTGTGTGTGTGTGCTGTGTGTGCTGTGCGTGTGTGCGTGTGTGCGTGTGTGCGTGTGTGCGTGTGTGTGCGTGTGTGTCGTGTGTGTGCGTGTGTGCGTGTGTGCGTGTGTGCGTGTGTGCGTGTGCTGTGTGCGTGTGTCGTGTGTGTGTGTGTGCGTGTGTGCGTGTGTGCGTGTGTGTCGTGTGTGCGTGTGCGTGTGCGTGTGTGCGTGTGTGCGTGGTGTGCGTGTGTGCGTGTGCGTGTGTGCGTGTGTGTGTGCGTGTGCGTGTGTGCTGTGTGTGTCGTGTGTGCGTGTGCGTGTGTGCGTGTGTGCGTGTCGTGCGTCGTGTCGTGTGCGTCCGTGCGTCCGTGCGTCCGTGCGTCCGTGTGCGTCCGTGCGTCCGTGCGTCCGTGCGTCCGTGCGTCCGTGCGTCCGTGCGTCCGTGCGTGCGTGCGTGCGTGCGTGCGTGCGTGCGTGCGTGCGTCCGTGCGTCCGTGCGTGCGTGCGTGCGCGCGTGCGCTCTTGCGCGCGTGCGCGCGTGTAAGCGCGTGCAAGCGCGTGCAAGCGTGTGCGCGTGTGCGCGTGTGCGGTGTGCGGGTGTGCGTGTGTGCGTGTGTGCGTGTGTGCGTGTGTGCGTGTGCGTGCGTACGTGCGTGCGCGGTGTGTTTGTTTATGTACCTGTAGCACATACGCAACCGATTTTTTTTAAACTCCATATCTAGAATTACTTTTATGGTATCTCGTTTCTATCAAATTTTGGTTAAAATCTATTTACAAATACTAGTACTTTTCAAAAGTTACTAAGGTACATTTGGTGAATATGTCGAAAACTGCAAACCCTTTTGAAAAAGCAAAAAGCCCGTTATTATACATAATTAAATATAAAACTTTCCTTAATAAAACTTTTTTAAAGGGCAATAATTAAGCCCTAAAAAATCCCTAAAATGTCCATATCGGATAAAGTAGCAACTGTATAAGTACTGAAGGATTTTTTAGACGTAATTTAATTTTGGATAAGCACAAGAAAAATAAATAAGGTTTAAAAATTAATCTAAACATCTGAATCACAAATTAACTTTTAATATAGCGATAATTTTCATATTTGACCAATGAAGATAAAACGTCAGTATTTGATTGAAAAATGTTTAATAAATAAATAAATTTTGTCAGGTGGGCTGTAGATAATATTTATAACTCTTTTACAATACAAACATACATACGTGGTTACTACATACATCCCCCCCTCCCACTTACACACGCGTGCACCTACTCCATACGTACACACGCACGCACGCCCGCACGCAGTGGAACGATAGTCTATTGCATAAAATTTCATGATATGGCGTTTTTTTACCTTCCAACGTACACGTAGATATAAAAGCTTATTCAATAGAGTTTTCACTAACGGTAATCAACTTATTACTACGTGTGTGTGCGCGCGCGCGTGCGCGTGCGAGTGCGTGTGCGTATGTAGGTGTGTGTGGGTGTGTGTACGTGCGTGCGTGCGGGTGTGTTCGTGTCAGTGAGTGCGTGTGTGCGTATGGGTGTTTGTGAGCGTACGTGTGTGCGTATGTGTGTTAGTATCCACGATAAATCTAGAACAACACGTGCGTTCTTAAAAATCTTGTATTTAAGATTGTTTTCATTTTTGTTGTGTTAAACACATCGATTAATTATGTGTTATGAAATTTTTTGATGCGACACGTAATTTAGCGGCGAAACTCGCAGGGTAGAATTTAAGTGTTAGTTCAAAATTGGCCAATATCTGAATAACGATCTTAAGGAAAATGTATATAATATACACAGTGAGTTTTTTTTTATTATTTATGTGGGCATTTCGGAAACCATGAGAGTTACACATTTGCTTAAATGGGGAAAGATTTGCATCTTTGGAAGACTAATCCAGATACGCTTTTGTTGATTTAAGAAAAAGCATGGCTTATTAGATATTTATAAAAAAGTAAAATTCTCCAAAATCGTTTCAGCGCTTTAATTAGTTTATTTCTAAAGATAGATAAAAATTGTTTAAATACGATTTGTAGATAATTTTGTGCCGAATAACGTCGCCGTACTAGTTCTTTAATTTTGCTTAGCATTTTGAAGGTATGAAGCAAAGTTGAATTTTTTTAAATGGAAACCATAGTTGGCTAGTGTATTTTTTTCTGATTATAATGATGTAAGATGTGTATCACTTATTTTATTAAATAAAAGCATAATGCACGTTTTCCCATTATTATTAGGATTAACAAAAATCATATCTTGCCATGCAAAACAAAAGTAAAGCTGAAGCGTTGTTTATCTTCATATTTGACAGTTCGTTCGTTAGTGTTATTCTTATCGGTTTTGTCAGTGTGGAGTTGCTTTAGAAAGTTAATTATGGTGTACGAAAATTTCGAGAAACTTGATATGATAGAATGTTACATCATTTGCAACAAAAACAGTTAACGAGCGGCCGAGCGATAATTTTATTCTATTTTGATCGCCCTCAACCATCTTTAGACACCTTCAAGGATTTATACAACAATTTAAAAGAGTCCAAACATTGCGTTGAAGTTGTCACGCGGTTCCGTTTCTGATCAATCGTCAGCAGCCGCAGCACCCATATCTCCGATATCTTTCTGATATTATGTACATGTTCAATTGAGATGTTTACTATCTCAGCAATCTCTCTTATCTTCCTCCGGCGGTCTGCCAACACGATATCATGCACTTTATTAATCATTTCATCCGTAGTGACCTCAACGGGACGACCGGGGCGCTCCTCATCAAACACGGATCTTCGGCCACGTTTAATTCATTATACCAGTATCTGATGGTAGTCATCGATGGTACATTATCGTTGTAAGCTGCTTGCAACTTTTCACTGATTTCTACATACGTTTTCCCATCCAAATAAAGAAATCTAATCACTGACCGGTACTGTTCTTTTTCCATTATTGCAAAAATACCTACACTAACTCATTTTCAACAGCTATAAAGATTAAAATAATAAATAAAATATAAAACTAAAACTAAAGTACTTGTTGAAAGTCGCTAAAAGCTAAAGAACAGTACTCACTATATATATATATATATATATATATATATATATATATATATATATATATACACATATATATATATATATATATATATATATATATATATATATATATATATATATATATATATTGAGATGGTTAGATATAAGTTTAAGACAGGGATTGAGAGTATAAGCTTGTATTTCTTATATTGGACAATTTGAGATCAATTACAGTATATTTACACTGCATTTATTTGAAGTATTATAGTAAACGAGTGAAAGAAATTGATTTGATTTGATGAAACAGGCTTGATAAGATTTGCACAAGTTTGTTCAATCATAAAAAGCATTATACTATGTAAGAAACATGTCAGGAAGGTTAGATGAAGTTATATTTGTAAGTACGATTAAGTTCGTAGAAAATATTTCATTAAATTTACAGTTCATATAAAGTATTTTGGCATTTGGGTATTTTACAGATGTTTAGCACACAGTTTAGGTTTATGATTATATTTAGAATATGTTTTAAGTCAGGTAAAATGCAGGAAAGATTTGAAAATTTAAGAAAGGATTACGGTACGGACATGATTTAGTTAATACTCACAATATTAGTGTATATAAAAGTGCAACAGAAGAAGTAGTGCATAGTAAACATTAAACTCGATATAAACAATAATTTCACATATGGATATTTTACATACAAATACATTTTGTGTAAAATTTTTAAAGAAATGTGTTTAACAAGATGGATTGTTGAAGTGACAAAATTTTAAACGTTACAATAAAAGTGAACATTTTGCATAATTTGGACGTTAGATACGCAAATTATACGAACATTTATATAAAGTTAGGTTAAGTTTTAATTTTAAGGTTTTTCTTGCAAATTTATAGTTTTATAGAATAAGTTGAGCTCAGAATAAATTCTTAGTGTAATTAATAGGAGGTTTTCCTCATTTACATGTAGTAATTTACTTTGTACAAGTCATTTAAACATAAAATTATGAAAATGGGGTTAACTACACAAATTTCCTATATGAAAAATAATTTTCCTTTAAATTTCAGATATTTGAATTTAAATAAATGTTGTCTAATTAAATTTTTCGTGCAGATCACGAATATGTATTTAGTTTAAGTGTAGAAAGTAGGGTTTATTAGATATAAGTAAATTTAGATTAGAATAAGTCAAATCGTACATTTTTGAACAGATATATGTCACGTGTGGTATCATTTTATGCGGAATCATGCACAGATTTCATTTCTGTTTTCAAAATGTAGATCAGAAGCATATTAAGAAAATTATAGCATAATTTATATTTTAGATAGGTTTTCAATTTATTTAAACCAATCACAGACTTAGTTACTTTGTTTGTATTGAAAAAAAAAATTGAAATTTTTGCAGCTAACAGGATAGTATATAAGGAATTGATCCTGAAACGATCTCTCTCCTCCATTTGTTTTTCAAAGTTTTAATTTTTATGACAGAAATAATTTTACATATTCGTTAAATATTTCCCTTGACAAACATGAAAATCAAAGCTAAGGTAGCTTTAAGTTCAATTTCTCAAAGGTGTCATTGGGAAATGTTTTGCGATGATTTAGGGTAGAACTCACTTCACACACACACACCCGGACGCACACGCACGCGCGCACACGCACTTACCCGCACACAACCCACACAGCACACCACACACACACACACACACACACATACACACACACACACACACACACACACACACACAACACACACACACCCACCCACACCACACCACACACACACACACACACACACACAGCACACACGCACACACACACCACCACACAGACACACACACACACACACACACACACACACACACACACACACACACACCACACACACACCCACGCACAGCATGTACGCACGTACGCACGCACGTATGCACACACAAACACACACAAACACACACACACACACACACACACACAACAGCACACACAACAGCACACACGCACACACGACACACACAGCACACACGCACACACGCACACACGCACACACGCACACACGCACACACGCACACACGCACACACGCACACACGCACGCATGCACGCACGCACGCACGCACGTACGCACGCACGCACGCAAGCACGCACCGACACACACACACACACACGCGCGCACACATACACAGCAAACGTGTAAATCAGTTGAAATCTGGGCATCGATTTCTTAACGAAAACAATGCTTGTCTTATAGGCGCTTCGCGTATAATAAGGTGATAAAGTAATAGTCAACATGTTTCCTAATTTTCCTTATTTTAGAAGTTTCTGTAACCATTTTATACAACATTTTGAACAATTTTAATTTCTGTTGAAATTTGGACACGTATAAGAAAATTTATGTCCATCCGTAATCTTTCTTTTGTAAATATCAAAAACGTACAACTTTCGCCCATTTATAGAATATTGTCTTCTGGATTGACGAAATCTGTATGATAAACGTACCGCTAACTGACATTTTAATTTCTAAATTTATTCATGAATGCTAAACTAAAAAACACTTTATTAAATTTACTCTCTCAAATATGGTGTTTTTTGCGAATATCAATTGCCATTTACATGGCCACATGAAAACCCCTTAAAATGAAAGGATTAGCAACTAAAAGCTCGGGTATGTGTAGCCCAGTGGAAAAGCGTAACAGCGTTAACGACTTCAACATTTTCGTTTATTGGTTTTGAATCTGAACGCAAACCCTGCCTAAATAAATCTCTACTTTTGCTTAAAAGTGAAAAAGCAATTGAAACTAGATTTGTAGAACCTGTAATTCGCTTTAAAGGCTTTTCAATCGCATTTTAAAATTTCATCAATAATTAACTTTAAGCCTGTTCGGAAATTCGGAAACGCTTTCGTCTCGTTAAATTTTTCAATCGCTTTGCTTTACCCCTTTTTAACGTAATTAAAACTTTTTTTTAAATTAACCCATTTTTGTGTAAAGAAACAATTTATGAATAAGCTTTTGATTACGAATTGAAATTTGAGTTTCCAAATACTTAGTTACAAGCTTTCAGACATAATGGCAATACTTAATACTAACTCTAACAATATTGTTTTTCAGTAAGAGCTTTTGTAAGTTTACATGACCTAGTAACCCTTTGAGATACTACAATATTCTCATCCTTGACCGAGCTTCCTTTTAATCTAACAAACACATATTTACTTACAAAAATTATTTTAGTTATACAATAATAATAAGTACAGTTTTACTGAAATTAGGTTAACCCTACACATTTAATGAACATAAATCAAGCAACAGTTTTGTTAATTTTAAACCTTTAATTAGCTTTACTTTTTATTTATCTACAATTTTCAAAATTAAAGTCATTTGTCTGTAAAATGTATTGCTTAACAAGGAAAAGTTGGTACGCCGTTACATTATAAAATTTTGTCACTTTAATAATTTTACATTTGGCCCAAAAGTTTAACTTGAAAACTAGCGACGTTTAAGATTAACGATGCCCTATATTTTGCATTTCCTTTTGAGTAACTGCAGATAAATTGTACAAATTAGAAATTGTAACACAACACAGAAAAAAAGATTACATTAACTGTTTCAATTTATTTTATGATATATATATATATATATATATATATATATATATATATATATATATATATATATATATATATATAAATGTAAAACAATTTAAAACCACAATTAAATAGTTGCGGTGCTACGTAAAATTAAGGAAGATTTGTTTAAAAATAATCAAATTGACCATGAGTTAACATTGTGAGATTATTTTGACGCACTGGGTATATGTAGTATTGTGTTCTGCGTAGACCGTATTTTGGATGGTAAATGAACGTGAGTTTGCAGGAAAACTTTTTCTTTGTGTGTACAGAATCTAATTAGTCTAAATGCTACGCCACTGGAATTTTGGTGAAGCGTTGTGTGTGATGTAAAAGAGTATTTAAATGTTGGATGAAGATTTTTGAGATGAAAGTATTAAATTTGATTGAGAAATAATGTTTTGGTAAAACCCCTATTGAGACGATATTTATGATTTATGATGTGTTGATGTATTAAAGTGTAGAAAAGAATATGTATGTATATTTTTGCTTGTAATAGAAAAATTGATTGCATGCTTCAGAACAAATGGTGCTAGAGTTTGCTAAGTTATGCGGAAGGGAGACTCGCGCGTATGTGAAACTTTCATAAAAAGTTGAATATACATATGGACAGTATATGGAGTGAATTTGAATGTGAATTAGGGTCTTTCCGAAGATGTTTGTAAAGAAATTCAAGATGGCCTACAATTTTCTCGTACCGGCTCCATTAGTTCCGTTTCAGACTTTACATTGGGAAAACACGTGCAGTGAAAGGTTCCTTTGGGATAGGTCAATTGTGGTTTTAGCACAAATAATATGATGACGTTGTGCAAAATGGATGGCCGCAAGTATATAAGGGAGAGAGTGCTAGGGTACAAGAAGAGAGACTAGGCAAAGAGCTACACTTAAAGGGTGGTTGCACGCGAGTATTTTGTGAGATCATAAAACGGTTTGTGCTGGTTTCTATTTGTAAATAATTAGTATCGTAGTGCATATTAGTCTACTGCAAAAACTAATTCAGGGGATGGAGTATTTAAACATTTAGAAATGAAACGGTTTATTGAGAGTTGGAATTACTGAGTTTTCCATAAATTATTAGGTGTTTGAGCAGATTTAAAACTAAACGGCAAATATCGAGTTAAAAGTAATGTGTATTATTTCGCGATTTGAAAAGAAACCTAAAGTAATCCTTTAAGTAACAGAATAAAGGTGTGCAAGTATGTGAGAAGTTAAACAGTATTGGATATTAATCTTATTGATTTAAGTATATGTGGTATTATAACAGCACTAAATAGTCTGTGTAAAACACTTATGAATTTTAATGTTCAAGTGCGAGTAAATGTATTCAGTGACTAACATTTGTTTTTCGGAAAGGGTATGTCAAATTGTCCCATTTTGTTCTACGCATCAGACATTTAAGATGGTATATCCAGGGTGTGAAATTAGTACGGCAAATTGAATTTGTGGCTAAACTGGCACCGTAGAGAAAAATTTTTTATACAAAAGTTGCTTGAATTCAAGCACGCTAAAACCTAAAATATTTTCACATACCGTGTTGCGTAACAACGGTACATACCCTATCTTTCTTATTTTAAACGGAATAGTGTAGTTTTTACAGCAGATTTCGTCTCTGCCCTGAAAAATAATCACTTCCTATTAAACATGTCGTATAGCTAAACTTAACCGTGTTTGAAATATTTGTACTTTTAGATAAAATTATCATTTGTCGTAGTTATAAAATTTATTTTGAGGTTACTACTAAATCTATGAATTTATAACCGCGTATAGTTAGTGTAGACATTGATCTTTTAACAAATATTATGACATTTAATTTTTATACCCGAAATATGATTTTACGGTTTCTTTTGTCTATCTGCAACGGTTTTGAAATATTTACAATGTTAAGATTTTTATTCTAATTCTTCGTGGTATAATCAATGTGCACCCTGGATAATATTAGATATATTGACCAGACAACGATCATAATGTTGTCATACTTAAATAAATGGTAAAATGTTGTAACGGTGTTTCGGTGGTTGTAAGTGAAACCTGCCCTCAACGTACACTAAAAAAAAATTTAGACTCGTTTGAAAAGTAATTAACTTAAATATGAGTGATATATTTTATGTTACGGTGCCTCAGGCGCCACCAAAAGGTAAGGTACTGTCCAGGCGGTCTTTGAGTCCAATCCTGAACTACACGGTTTCGAAACGGCTGCTCTGGTCTTCCAGCGGAGGACGAATTCAGGGTGTTTGCGGCTGCGGAAGATGTCAATACAACAAAATTATCTCTGGCGGAAGAACGGTTTAGGATTAGACCACAGTTCCCTTTTCACTAACACGGGTATTTCACCAATGGTGTATGATAAATGAATGAATGATATTTAATTTTGAATACGTACGAGCTCTTTTAATTTTTTTTGTAAAGCTTATATCACAAAATCTGCAAGAAATAACGGCTTCCCTGTAGTACTCGGTTTGTACCCGAAATATATATTTAACTATTTTGCAGTTTATACGGTTAAAATATAAATAGGTGGTTTTTCCTAGCAAGCAATCCTTACTACAAATACTAATGTAAAATGTACTCTTTGCTTTCCAGACGCCAGCAGAGGGGGTTACTGGAAATACAAATTCTCTCGGTTTAGGCGCGAGCGTCGGAACCAATTTTAATTAACCTCTAATTAATTATTGAATTTTTAATTATTTCATTATATTATACACATTGCTTAGATAATAAAGTATGTAGGAAAAAGTCCACCACCTGCATAAGAAATTAATTATCTTATATAATGGTTTAAGTACTCATTAGCGATAATATTAACTTAGCTTTCGTAACTTACGTGCACTTTCAAAGTGCATTGTATGTTTACATAATAGCAATTATTTGATTAACATTATAAAATTTATTAATAATTTAATTGATTATTAATGTCGAAACTTATTTATTTATCTTGTCAATATGCGTTGCTTTACAGACATTATGCTTATAATCAACGGCAGTCATGTTCGAAAACATACTAGTACCTTTGACTGCAACACGTGTTTGTCTGGAACAACATTTATTCACAAGTGCACCTCACGGACAAATTCCTATTATACAAAATGCAATTCCTACAATAAAAATCAATTAATTTACAGAGGCGGTGTAAGTTTTAATAATTATGCTAGTTAGGTATTTATCTATTACCTTGATGGAATCCACTTTTTATTAACTTGAATGCTGTTGCAGATTTATTAATACCCTAAATTATTATAATAGGTGTGTTGGTAATGTTCCATTCAAGGTTGATAATCTAATGCAAAATAGATTTTATTATTATTATTAAATATAAAACAATAATATACAGACGATCGGCGCTCACACTTAGCAGTGTTATCTTTTAAATACCTTCCAGCTGGTTTACCATGTAAATAATTCTTAAACCGAAAAAATGATTTTAAATCACGTAAACTACGACCTCAAACTTTACGTATTAACCATTTGTACTGTCCGTATCCCTTCGTATATGTCCGTGTCTGTACTTGTCTGTCCATGTATGTTCGTGTCTGTTCGTTTCTGTCGGTTCCTGTACGTGTCTGTCCGTGAACGACAGTCTCCGCTCGTGCCTCTCCGTGCCTGTGAGGGTCTGTCCTTGTTTTTTCTTGAATTTCCGGGTCTGTCCGTGGCTGTCCATATCTGTCCGTGTACGCTCGTGTCCGTCCGTGTCCGTCAGGGTCCATCCCTGACCGTCTGCGTCCGTGCCTATCTTCGTCTGTCCGTGTCTGTTAGTCACTGTCCGCGTCTCTCCGTGTCTGTTCGTGTCAGTCTGTGTCAGTCCGCGTCTGTTCGTATCTGCCCGTGTCTGTCGGTATCTGTCCGCGTCTGTCCGTGTCTGTCCGTGTCTGTCGTGTCCGCCCGTATCTGTCCGTGTCTGTTTGTGACTGTCCGTATCTGTCCGTGACTATCCGTGTCTGTACGTGTTTTCCCCAGTACGTCCGGGTCTGATTGTGTCCGTCCGTGTCCGCCAGTGTACAACGGTGACTATCCGCGTCCATCAGTATCCATGTCTGTCCGTATCTGTTTGTATTTGCCCGTGTCTGTATGTGTCTGTCGGTGTCTATCCGTGCTTGTACTCGTCTGTCAGCGCCTGTCCTCGTCTTTCCGTGATTATCCGCGTCTGCCCGTGTCTGTCCGTATCTGCCCGTCACTGTCGGTGTTTGCCGTGTCTGTCCGTGTGTGTGTGCGTGTCCTTCCATGCCTGTCCGTATCTGTCAGTTTCTGTCGGGAACTGTCCGTGTCTATCCGTGTCTGACCGTATCTGTCTGTATCTGCCGGTCACTGTCGGTGTTTGCCGTGTCTGTCCGTGTGTGCGTGCGTGTCATTCCAGGCCTGCGCGTGTCTGTCCGTGTATGTCAGTGTCTGTCCGGAACTGTCCGTGTCTATTAGTGTCTGACCGTGTGTATCCATGTCTGCCCGTATCTGTCCGTATCTGTCCGTGCCTGTCTGCGTTTTCCAGTGCATCTCTGAATCTGTGTGTGTGTGTATGTCTGTGCCTGTATATGTCCGTATGTATCTATATGACTCTGTCTGTGCCTGTCTGTGTCTGTCTGTGTCTGTCTGTTCCTGTCTGTGTCTGTCTGTGTCTCTCTGTGTCTGTCTGTGTCTGTCTGTGTCTGTCTGTGTCTGTCTGTGTCTGTCTGTGTCTGTCTGTGTCTGTCTGTGTCTGTCTGTGTCTGTCTGTGTCTGTCTGTGTCTGTCTGTGTCTGTCTGTGTCTGTCTGTGTCTGTCTGTGTCTGTCTGTGTCTGTCTGTGTCTGTCTGTGTCTGTCTGTGTCTGTCTCTGTATGTATGTGTCTATCTGTGTCTGTCTGTGTCAATCTGTATCTGTCTGTGTCTGTCTGTGTCTGTCTGTGTCTGCTTGTGTCTGTCTGTGTCTGTCTGTCTCTGACTGTGTCTGCCTGTGTCTGTCTGTGATTGTTTCTGTCTATCAATGTCTGTCTGTGTATGTCTGTGTCTGTCTCTGTCTGTCTGAGACTGTCTATGTCTGTCTGCGTCTGCCTATGTCTGTATGTACCTGTCTGTGTCTGTCCGTGACTGTCTGTGTCATTCTGTGTCTGTCTGTCTCTGTATGTGCCTGTCTGTGTCTGTCTGTGTCTGTCTGTGTCTGTCTGTGTCTGTCTGTGTCTGTCTGTGTCTGTCTGTGTCTGTCTGTGTCTGTCTGTGTCTGTCTGTGTCTGTCTGTGTCTGTCTGAATCAGTCTGTGTCTGTCTGTGTCTGTCTGTGTCTGTGTCTGTCTGTGTCTGTCTGTGTCTGTCTGTGTCTTTCTGTCTCTGCCTGTCTCTGCCTGTGTCTGTCTGTGTTTGTCTCTGTCTGTCAGTGTCTGTCTGTGTCTTTCTGTCTCTGTCCGTGTCTGCCTGTGTCAGTCAGTGTTTGTCTCTGTCTGTCAGTGTCTGTCTGTTATGTCTGTGTCTGTCTAAGACTGTCTGTGTAAGTCTGTGCCTGTCTACATCTGTCTGAATCTGCCTGTATTTGTCTGTGTCTGTTTGTGTCTGTCTGTGTCTGTCTGTGATTGTCTTTGTCTGTCTGTGTCTGTCTGTGTATGTCTGTGTCTGTCAGTCTCTGTCTGACTGTATTTGTCTGTGTGTGTCTGTTTCTGTCAGTGCCTGACTGTGTCTGTCCGAGACTGCCCGAGTCTGTCCATATCTATCCGTGCATATCCTCGTCTTTCAGTGCATCTCTGTGACTGTCTGTGTATGTCTATGCCTGTCTGTACCTACCACTGCCTGCCTGTGTCTGTCTCTGTCTGTCTGTGTCTGTCTGTGTTTGGCCGTGACTGTCTGTGTCTGTCTGTGTCTGTCTGTGTCTGTCTGTGTCTGTCTGTGTCTGTCTGTGTCTGTCTGTGTCTGTCTGTGTCTGTCTGTGTCTGTCTGTGTCTGTCTGTGTCTGTCTGTGTCTGTCTGTATGCCTGTCTGTGTCTGTCTGTGTCTGTCCTGTGTCTGTCTGTGTCTGTCTGTGTCTGTCTGTGTCTGTCTGTGTCTGTCTGTGTCTGTCTGTGTCTGTCTGTGTCTGTCTGTGTCTGTCTGTGTCTGTCTGTGTCTGTCTGTGTCTGTCTGTGTCTGTCTGCGTCTGCCTGTGTCTGTCTGTGCCTGTCTGTGTTTGTCTGTGCCTGTCTGTGTCTGTCTGTGTCTGTCTATCTCTACCAGTGTCTGACTGTGTCTGTCTGTGCCTGTCTGTGTCTGTCTGTGTTTGTCTGTGTCTATCTGTGTCTGTTTGTGTATGTGTGTACCTATCTGTGTCTGTCTGTGCCCGTCTGTGTCTGTGTTTGTCTGTGTCTGTATTTGCCTGTGTCTGTCCGTCTCTGTCTGGATGTGGCTGTGTCTGTCTGTGTCTGTATCTGTCTGTGTCTGTCAGTGTCTGTCTGTATCTGTCTGTGTCTGTCTGTGTCTGCCTGTGTCTGTATGTGTCCGTCTGTGTCTGTATGTGTTTGTCTATGCCTGTCTGTGTCTGTCTGCGCCTGTCCGTGTCTGTCCGTGTATGTCGGTGTCAGTCCGGAACTGACCGTGTCTACCAGTGTCTGCCCCTGTCTGCCCGTATATGTCCGGGCCTGTCCGCGCTTTTCAGTGCATCTCTGTGTCTGTCTGTGTATGTATGTGCCTGTCTATGTCTGCATCCGTCTGCCTGCGTCTGTCTTTGTCTGTATGTGTATGTCTGTGTCTGTTTGAGTCTGTCTGTGTCTGTCTGTGTCTGTCTGTGTCTGTTTGTGGCTGTTTGTGTCTGTGTCTGTCTGTGTCTGTCTATGTCTATCTTTATCTGTCCGTGTCTGTCCGTGTTTGTCCGAGTACGTCCGTGTCGGCCAGTGTACAACGGTGACAATCCGCGTCCATCAGTATCCACGTCTGTCCGTGTCTATTTGTATTTGCCCGTATCTGTATGTGTTTGGCTGTGTCTGTCCGTGCTTGTGCTCGTCTGTCCGTGACTGTCCTCGTCTTTCCGTGACTATCCGCGTCTGTCCGTGTCTGTCCGTGTCTGCCCGTCACTGTCGGTGTTTGCCGTGTCTGTCCGTGTGTGTGTGCGTGTCCTTCCATGCCTGTCCGTGTCTGTCCGAGTCTGTCCGTGTCTGTCCGTGTATGTCAGTGTCGGTCCGGCACTGTCCGTGCCTATCCGTGTCTGTCCGTGTCTATCCGTGTGCGCCCGTATCTGTCCGTGCCTGTCTGCGTTTTCCAGTGCATCTCTGAGTCTGTGTGTGCATGTCTCTTCCTGTATATGTCTGTCTGTGTCTATATGACTCTGTCTGTGCCTGTCTGTGTCTGTCTGTGTCTGTCTGTTCCTGTCTGTGTCTGTCAGTGTCTGTGTCTGTCTGTGTCTGTCTGTGTCTGTCTGTGTCTCTCTGTGTCTGTCTGTGTCTGTCTGTGTCTGTCTGTGTCTGTCTGTGTCTGTCTGTGTCTGTCTGTGTCTGTCTGTGTCTGTCTGTGTCTGTCTGTTGTCTGTGTCTGTCTGTGTCTGTCTGTGTCTGTCTGTGTCTGTCTGTGTCTGTCTGTATATGTCTGTGTCTGTCTGTGTCTGTCTGTGTCAATCTGTATCTGTCTGTGTCTGTCTCTGTCTGTCTGTGTCTGTCTGTGTCTGCCAGTGTCCGTCTGTGTCTGTCTGTGTCTGCATGGGTCTGTCTGTGTCTGTCTGTTTCTGACTGTGTCTGCCTGTGTCTGTCTGTGATTGTTTCTGTCTGTCAGTGTCTGTCTGTGTATGTCTGTGTCTGCCTCTGTCTGTCTGAGACTGTCTGTGTATGCCTGTGCCTGTCTATGTCTGTCTGCGTCTGCCTGTGTCTGTAAGTACCTGTCTGCGTCTGTTTGCGTCTGTCTGTGTCTGTCTGTGTTTGTCTGTGTCTATCTGTGTCTGTCTGTGTATGTCTGTACCTATCTGTGTCTGTCTGTGCCTGTCTGTGTCTGCCTGTGTCTGTCTGTGTCTGTGTTTGTCTGTGTCTGTATTTGCCTGTGTCTGTCTGTCTCTGTCTGGATGTGGCTGTGTCTGTCTGTGTCTGTATCTGTCTGTGTCTGTCAGTGTCTGTCTGTATCTGTCTGTGTCTGTCTGTGTCTGCCTGTGTCTGTATGTGTCCGTCTGTGTCTGTATGTGTTTGTCTGTTTCTGTCTGTGTCTGTCTGCGCCTGTCCGTGTCTGTCCGTGTATGTCGGTGTCAGTCCAGAACTGACCGTGTCTACCAGTGTCTGCCCCTGTCTGCCCGTATATGTCCGGGCCTGTCCGCGCTTTTCAGTGCATCTCTGTGTCTGTCTGTGTATGTATGTGCCTGTCTATGTCTGCCTCCGTCTGCCTGCGTCTGTCTTTGTCTGTCTGTGTATGTCTGTGTCTGTTTGAGTCTGTCTGTGTCTGTCTGTGTCTGTCTGTGTCTGTCTGTGTCTGTTTGTGTCTGTGTCTGTCTGTGTCTGTCTATGTCTATCTTTATCTGTCCGTGTCTGTCCGTGTTTGTCCGAGTACGTCCGTGTCCGCCAGTGTACAACGGTGACAATCCGCGTCCATCAGTATCCACGTCTGTCCGTGTCTATTTGTATTTGCCCGTATCTGTATGTGTTTGGCTGTGTCTGTCCGTGCTTGTGCTCGTCTGTCCGTGACTGTCCTCGTCTTTCCGTGACTATCCGCGTCTGTCCGTGTCTGTCCGTGTCTGCCCGTCACTGTCGGTGTTTGCCGTGTCTGTCCGTGTGTGTGTGCGTGTCCTTCCATGCCTGTCCGTGTCTGTCCGTGTCTGTCCGTGTCTGTCCGTGTATGTCAGTGTCTGTCCGGAACTGTCCGTGCCTATCCGTGTCTGTCCGTGTCTATCCGTGTGCGCCCGTATCTGTCCGTGCCTGTCTGCGTTTTCCAGTGCATCTCTGAGTCTGTGTGTGCATGTCTCTTCCTGTATATGTCTGTCTGTGTCTATATGACTCTGTCTGTGCCTGTCTGTGTCTGTCTGTGTCTGTCTGTTCCTGTCTCTGTCTGTCAGTGTCTGTGTCTGTCTGTGTCTGTCTGTGTCTGTCTGTGTCTGTCTGTGTCTGTCTGTGTCTGTCTGTGTCTGTCTGTGTCTGTCCGTGTCTGTCCGTGTATGTCAGTGTCTGTCCGGAACTGTCCGTGCCTATCCGTGTCTGTCCGTGTCTATCCGTGTGCGCCCGTATCTGTCCGTGCCTGTCTGCGTTTTCCAGTGCATCTCTGAGTCTGTGTGTGCATGTCTCTTCCTGTATATGTCTGTCTGTGTCTATATGACTCTGTCTGTGCCTGTCTGTGTCTGTCTGTGTCTGTCTGTTCCTGTCTCTGTCTGTCAGTGTCTGTGTCTGTCTGTGTCTGTCTGTGTCTGTCGTGTGCTGTCTGTCTGTGTCTGTCTGTGTCTGTCTGTGTCTGTCTGTGTCTGTCTGTGTCTGTCTGTGTCTGTCTGTGTCTATCTCTGTCTGTCTGTGTATGTCTGTACCTATCTGTGTCTGTCTGTGCCTGTCTGTGTCTGCCTGTGTCTGTCGTGTCTGTGTCTGTCTGTGTCTTCGTGTCTGTCGTGTCTGTCTGTATCTGTCTGTGTCTGTCTGTGTCTGCTGTGTCTGTATGTGTCCGTCTGTGTCTGTATGTGTTTGTCTATGCCTGTCTGTGTCTGTCTGCGCCTGTCCGTGTCTGTCCGTGTATGTCGGTGTCAGTCCGGAACTGACCGTGTCTACCAGTGTCTGCCCCTGTCTGCCCGTATATGTCCGGGCCTGTCCGCGCTTTTCATGTGATCTCTGTGTCTGTCTGTGTATGTATGTGCCTGTCTATGTCTGCCTCCGTCTGCCTGCGTCTGTCTTTGTCTGTCTGTGTATGTCTGTGTCTGTTTGAGTCTGTCTGTGTCTGTCTGTGTCTGTCTGTGTCTGTTTGTGGCTGTTTGTGTCTGTGTCTGTCTGTGTCTGTCTATGTCTATCTTTATCTGTCCGTGTCTGTCCGTGTTTGTCCGAGTACGTCCGTGTCGGCCAGTGTACAACGGTGACAATCCGCGTCCATCAGTATCCACGTCTGTCCGTGTCTATTTGTATTTGCCCGTATCTGTATGTGTTTGGCTGTGTCTGTCCGTGCTTGTGCTCGTCTGTCCGTGACTGTCCTCGTCTTTCCGTGACTATCCGCGTCTGTCCGTGTCTGTCCGTGTCTGCCCGTCACTGTCGGTGTTTGCCGTGTCTGTCCGTGTGTGTGTGCGTGTCCTTCCATCCTGTCGTGTCTGTCCGTGTCTGTCGTCTCGTGTCTGTCCGTGTCTGTCCGTGTATGTCAGTGTCTGTCCGGCACTGTCCGTGCCTATCCGTGTCTGTCCGTGTCTATCCGTGTGCGCCCGTATCTGTCCGTGCCTGTCTGCGTTTTCCAGTGCATCTCTGGGTCTGTGTGTGCATGTCTCTTCCTGTATATGTCTGTCTGTGTCTATATGACTCTGTCTGTGCCTGTCTGTGTCTGTATGTGTCTGTCTGTTCCTGTCTGTGTCTGTCAGTGTCTGTGTCTGTCTGTGTCTGTCTGTGTCTGTCTGTGTCTCTCTGTGTCTGTCTGTGTCTGTCTGTGTCTGTCTGTGTCTGTCTGTGTCTGTCTGTGTCTGTCTGTGTCTGTCTGAGTCTGTCTGTGTCTGTGTCTGTCTGTGTCTGTCTGTGTCTGTCTGTGTCTGTCTGTATATGTCTGTGTCTGTCTGTGTCTGTCTGTGTCAATCTGTATCTGTCTGTGTCTGTCTCTGTCTGTCTGTGTCTGTCTGTGTCTGCCAGTGTCCGTCTGTGTCTGTCTGTGTCTGCATGGGTCTGTCTGTGTCTGTCTGTTTCTGACTGTGTCTGCCTGTGTCTGTCTGTGATTGTTTCTGTCTGTCAGTGTCTGTCTGTGTATGTCTGTGTCTGCCTCTGTCTGTCTGAGACTGTCTGTGTCTGTAAGTACCTGTCTGCGTCTGTTTGCGTCTGTCTGTGTCTGTCTGTGTTTGTCTGTGTCTATCTGTGTCTGTCTGTGTATGTCTGTACCTATCTGTGTCTGTCTGTGCCAGTCTGTGTCTGCCTGTGTCTGTCTGTGTCTGTGTTTGTCTGTGTCTGTATTTGCCTGTGTCTGTCCGTCTCTGTCTGGATGTGGCTGTGTCTGTCTGTGTCTGTATCTGTCTGTGTCTGTCAGTGTCTGTCTGTATCTGTCTGTGTCTGTCTGAGTCTGCCTGTGTCTGTATGTGTCCGTCTGTGTCTGTATGTGTTTGTCTGTTTCTGTCTGTGTCTGTCTGCGCCTGTCCGTGTCTGTCCGTGTATGTCGGTGTCAGTCCAGAACTGACCGTGTCTACCAGTGTCTGCCCCTGTCTGCCCGTATATGTCCGGGCCTGTCCGCGCTTTTCAGTGCATCTCTGTGTCTGTCTGTGTATGTATGTGCCTGTCTATGTCTGCCTCCGTCTGCCTGCGTCTGTCTTTGTCTGTCTGTGTATGTCTGTGTCTGTTTGAGTCTGTCTGTGTCTGTCTGTGTCTGTCTGTGTCTGTCTGTGTCTGTTTGTGTCTGTGTCTGTCTGTGTCTGTCTATGTCTATCTTTATCTGTCCGTGTCTGTCCGTGTTTGTCCGAGTACGTCCGTGTCGGTCAGTGTACAACGGTGACAATCCGCGTCCATCAGTATCCACGTCTGTCCGTGTCTATTTGTATTTGCCCGTATCTGTATGTGTTTGGCTGTGTCTGTCCGTGCTTGTGCTCGTCTGTCCGTGACTGTCCTCGTCTTTCCGTGACTATCCGCGTCTGTCCGTGTCTGTCCGTGTCTGCCCGTCACTGTCGGTGTTTGCCGTGTCTGTCCGTGTGTGTGTGCGTGTCCTTCCATGCCTGTCCGTGTCTGTCCGTGTCTGTCCGTGTCTGTCCGTGTATGTCAGTGTCTGTCCGGAACTGTCCGTGCCTATCCGTGTCTGTCCGTGTCTATCCGTGTGCGCCCGTATCTGTCCGTGCCTGTCTGCGTTTTCCAGTGCATCTCTGAGTCTGTGTGTGCATGTCTCTTCCTGTATATGTCTGTCTGTGTCTATATGACTCTGTCTGTGCCTGTCTGTGTCTGTCTGTGTCTGTCTGTTCCTGTCTCTGTCTGTCAGTGTCTGTGTCTGTCTGTGTCTGTCTGTGTCTGTCTGTGTCTGTCTGTGTCTGTCTGTGTCTGTCTGTGTCTGTCTGTGTCTATCTGTGTCTGTCTGTGTATGTCTGTACCTATCTGTGTCTGTCTGTGCCTGTCTGTGTCTGCCTGTGTCTGTCTGTGTCTGTGTCTGTCTGTGTCTGTATCTGTCTGTGTGTCAGTGTCTGTCTGTATCTGTCTGTGTCTGTCTGTGTCTGCCTGTGTCTGTATGTGTCCGTCTGTGTCTGTATGTGTTTGTCTGTTTCTGTCTGTGTCTGTCTGCGCCTGTCCGTGTCTGTCCGTGTATGTCGGTGTCAGTCCAGAACTGACCGTGTCTACCAGTGTCTGCCCCTGTCTGCCCGTATATGTCCGGGCCTGTCCGCGCTTTTCAGTGCATCTCTGTGTCTGTCTGTGTATGTATGTGCCTGTCTATGTCTGCCTCCGTCTGCCTGCGTCTGTCTTTGTCTGTCTGTGTATGTCTGTGTCTGTTTGAGTCTGTCTGTGTCTGTCTGTGTCTGTCTGTGTCTGTTTGTGTCTGTGTCTGTCTGTGTCTGTCTATGTCTATCTTTATCTGTCCGTGTCTGTCCGTGTTTGTCCGAGTACGTCCGTGTCGGCCAGTGTACAACGGTGACAATCCGCGTCCATCAGTATCCACGTCTGTCCGTGTCTATTTGTATTTGCCCGTATCTGTATGTGTTTGGCTGTGTCTGTCCGTGCTTGTGCTCGTCTGTCCGTGACTGTCCTCGTCTTTCCGTGACTATCCGCGTCTGTCCGTGTCTGTCCGTGTCTGCCCGTCACTGTCGGTGTTTGCCGTGTCTGTCCGTGTGTGTGTGCGTGTCCTTCCACTGCTCTGTCCGTGTCTGTCCGTGTCTGTCCGTGTCTGTCCGTGTATGCCAGTGTCTGTCCGGAACTGTCCGTGCCTATCCGTGTCTGTCCGTGTCTATCCGTGTGCGCCCGTATCTGTCCGTGCCTGTCTGCGTTTTCCAGTGCATCTCTGAGTCTGTGTGTGCATGTCTCTTCCTGTATATGTCTGTCTGTGTCTATATGACTCTGTCTGTGCCTGTCTGTGTCTGTCTGTGTCTGTCTGTTCCTGTCTCTGTCTGTCAGTGTCTGTGTCTGTCTGTGTCTGTCTGTGTCTGTCTGTGTCTGTCTGTGTCTGTCTGTGTCTGTCTGTGTCTGTCTGTGTCTGTCTGTGTCTGTCTGTGTCTGTCTGTGTCTGTCTGTGTCTGTCTGTGTCTGTCTGTGTCTGTCTGTGTCTGTCTTGTCTGTGTCTGTCTGTGTCTGTCTGTGTCTGTCTGTGTATGTCTGTGTCTGTCTGTGTCTGTCTGTGTCAATCTGTATCTGTCTGTGTCTGTCTCTGTCTGTCTGTGTCTGTCTGTGTCTGCCAGTGTCTGTCTTTGTCTGTCTGTGTCTGCATGGGTCTGTCTGTGTCTGTCTGTTTCTGACTGTGTCTGCCTGTGTCTGTCTGTGATTGTTTCTGTCTGTCAGTGTCTGTCTGTGTCTGTCTGTGTCTGTATGTGTCTGTCTGTGTCTGTCTGTGTCTGTCTGTGTCTGTCTGTGTCTGTCTGTGTCTGTCTGTGTCTGTCTGTGTCTGTCTGTGTCTGTCTGTGTCTGTCTGTGTTTGTCTGTGTCTGTCTGTGTCTGTCTGTGTCTGTCTGTGTCTGTCTGTGTCTGTCTGTGTCTGTCTGTGTCTGTCTGTGTCTGTCTGTGTCTGTCTGTGTTGTCTGTGTCTGTCTGTGTCTGTCTGTGTCTGTCTGTGTCTGTCTGTGTCTGTCTGTGTCTGTCTGTGTCTGTTTGTGTCTGTCTGTATCTGTCTGTGTATGTCTGTGTCTGTCTGTGTCTGTCTGTGACTGTGTGTGTCTGTGTATACGTGTTGTACGTATGGATTGTTTTCATAATTGGTAGTAAACGTAAGCTTAGGGAGAAGTACTTCACCAAAAACGCCCAGTACCAGTCTGTTTCTACTGTAAAATCAAAAGACGAAAATATGATCAAGGATTCTTTAACTTTTGTTTTACAAGTGCTGAAATAAGTGGGAAAGAATAACCTGAATGCGGTATTTGCCTTAAAATTGTAGCAGCATGAAGTATGGAACCAAATAAGTTGAGGAGGTATTTAGAAACTCTGCACAAAGGATATGTTGGTAAGCCGCGAGATTTTTTGTAGATAAACTCAGATAAACGATACAATTTTCCGTAGAATTCACGATATATCTGTGGATATTCAGTAACTGCCTGAATAAGAGTTAGTAGGAATATTATTTGCGGTACAACTAACTTGATGGTGCAACAGACAGCAGTAATGACGCCCATTTCATCTGCTACATTAGATTCTGTTAGGGAGGTACAATAGTTGAAGATTTATTATTTTGTAAACCTGTAGAAGAATGAGCAACTGCTTCTGAGTAATTTAGAATAATGGTATTGCCTTCTTGTGAAGATATGGGAGCAGAACCTAAATCTTTGTTGTTTTATCCTTCATCTGGATGGTTGTCACACCGTAAGGTCTTCAAGCGGGTCTACGAGCTAAGAAATGAAATAGCGATCTTTTTGGGTAAAGGTCATAATCGTGCGGAAGAATTCTACAACCCGTTATTTTTAATGAAGCTTAATTCACTTAATCTTCAACTGCAGAGTAACAATACAAATGTATTTGATTTAAGTGTTAGGATTGACGCTATTTGTAAGAAAAAACAGTTACGGAATAGTGAAATAAAAGAAAACTGCTTTGAGATGTTTCCTAACATGTCTCAATTGATTCAGAGTTACCCGCCGGAAGACAATTGTATGAATGTGTTGCTAAAGACAGTGGAGGGTCATTTACATAACTTAAGCGCTAATTTCTGCGAATAAGTATTTGCGTACCTAACCTAACCTAACCTAACCGAGATAAACTGTGTATTTTGAAAGAGGGACATATTAGTCGTTAAACTTGTACCTATCCAAAAAATACTTTGTTTTAGTGTTTCCTCTTATATGTCTTTTAAATAAATAAAGAATATGTCTTCTTCCTTATCATATATTTTTATTCTACGCCCACCTTACCAACCTACCCTTGCCAATATGCAGGCCACCTCAAGGGGGTGCGCCCCACAGTTTGAGAAACGCTGTCCTAAATAACCTATCGATTTCTTGTTTTCACTATGTTATACCTTATGAACTCTAGTTATGTCAGGTTGTTCCAAAATTAGGAGAGTGGAACAGTAAAAGATAAGAATGTTGTCCAAAATCTATATTTACACACCAAGTTTCCTGGAGATGCGGTAAAATAGAATCCTTAGACAACCAAGAGTTAAATACCGTGGTCTAGTGGTGTTGGACAGTATTGGAGTAAAATGTTGCCCAAAGTCTATAGTTTATACACCGATTGCGTCGGGATCGTAGTAAGATGGATTGCCTATATGAACAGGGGCTAAGTTACGTACTCTGTGTGCGTTAGTCAGTATTCGCGCAGATTACTGCCTAAAATCTATATTTATGCACCAATTTCGTTGGGGTTGCGAAAAATTAATTGACTCAATTCCCAAAAGTGAATTTCAGTTACGGGTGGGTGTTAGCCAGCGTTTGGGCTAAATTTTGCGCAAACCTAATGCGAATTCATAATGTCGTTGTAAACGCAACGAAATAGATTCCCTCGATGACTAAGGGCTAAGTTCAGTGATCAATGAATGTTGGTCACCATGTGTGGAATTTATATACCAATTTCTTCGCCTAATTGACCTATTTGGCTTTTGCCTTTCTTTTAATTATTTCTTTCTGTACACAATAAGTCACCACACTGCTGTTCTTAATTGAAAGTAGGCCATCTACAGTGTAGTTACATGTAAGCTAATTAGGCCACTCAATTTTACGAATGCGTATCACGGAATTTGGGTTCACAACAATTAATTTCTTATGGACTCTTGAAACGATAATCATATTATTATATAAGAACCGTTCGTCCTAACTCCAAAAAACAAAAATTTGGATATGGATTAATTGTATTTGCCTCAGTTAATTATTACCATAAAGTAATACATAATATCACCAATTTGGGGCCTCTCACAGTGTTATTACGCTATCGCCTCATATTTATTCGTTTTTGCGTATATTTTGGAGGGGTTTCTTTCAGGACCGCAAAGCACTAGATGTTTCATATTCTAGATTATTTACTAAATTGGAATTAGGTTGACCAAGATAAGTTCTAGCGGTTTGGTTTCAAACTTTGTTAAACAAGTTTGTCAAACATAAATACAAACATGGGTTTTTGTTTGATTTACTCGTTTCACAGTGACAAATTTTATTACAGACTATTTTATTCCATTTAACAAAAAAAACATTCAGATAATAAATAACAGCTACAATGCAATACAAAAACATCATACAAATGGAAATAGTCTTTATAGCTTAATGATGGGGATAAATTAAGTTCCCAAAATGTTACAGAAAAAATGCGTAGAGCATAGGAATAACTCAATAAGTGCTTGGTTCTTCTTGTGCTGATTTGTACAAAGATAAATATTTCAGACTACCATTAGCCAGATGGGGATTGTTATTTTGGCATGTGGGTAACAAACATCCAAAGAGTCATATCAATTGCTGAAAATACTAAACGACCTTGATCATGTCAGTTAATGCGGACAAATTTACGTTTAGTGTTCTACCAATACGTTAAAATTCGACGCAAAATTGCCAATTAATGTTTATTGGAACATATACGATGTTGTTGAAGTACGAGGCTCAACCGTATGAGTGCGAGGCGTAACTGCCAGTTAACTTTTATTTGGAGTACGAAAACGGTGCATATTTACAGCTTTACAATTGAATTCTTCATTGATACGCAGTCGTGTAAAAAATGGGACCCATGACTCAAAAGCAAGTGTAATATCATTGCAAGTGCGTTACACTCGTCCGAATACGTCTAGACGTCCAACTGTCTACACACAACAATACTTATGTGACATTCTACACTAATATTATTTTAATCGGCCAATGGGAGAACGTAATTACAGGCGATTTTATGAGCAAGTGTTCACGCGGGCGAATAGAACTCACCTCACGCACCTCATACCAAACACAGTGGTTGCACAAAGCAAAGTTTGTCCTCATAATCCATAATTAAGTAGAGTAATTAAACTTCTTTTTTAGTTATTAATTATGTCAATATCTAAGTTTGTCAAAATGAAGTGATGGTAATAGCGAATTTTCTGGTGAGTTTACATGGGGACAAATTTTCTGGAGGCCAATATTCTAGAGGCAAATTTTCCCCGGATGAATATTTTGGGGACGAATGTTTCGGGAGCGAATATTTCTGCGGCAAATTTTAAGGAGAAAAATTTTCTGATGGCAAACATCGGGGGTGCACATTCTGGGGGCGAATCTCCCAAAGGCGAGAATTGTACAAATTGATAGAAGTTACGCCTTATAAAACCTTTTCAACTTTCTGTTAAAACTTAAAGGGCCGGTTGGACCGAAATGGGTTAAACCTGGTTTACCTTAATTCCTGGATTAAGAAATGTAATGGGCGATTTTTTCACAGAATAACCTAATTAACAAGTGTTTACACTAATAACATTTCTTAATATGAGGATTAAAATGACCGTGGTTTAACCCACCTTTGTGCAACTTGACAAAACAATAGTAGATAGAATAAGTATGTCCTTGACAAGAAAATTGAACGGATTTAAAACATCTCAAAATCTTTAATCTTTTCTGTACCGACAAAGATAGCTGAAGCCAAAATAGTGACTGTAGGTTTGATAAAAATAAGATATTTAATTGTAAATTAACGTATGTTGTTTTAACCAAACATTTGTGATCTGCAATATAAATACAATAAAATTAAATTCACTACTTAAATAGCACTGACTAAAAAGAATAAGGTTTACTTAAAGTTAAATTTAATTAAAGGTAATACTGAAACTTAGAAATTGCGCCTTGTTTTTATTCAAGGATTATACGTTTATAAATTACGTTAAGGCGGTTAATGATTGATATAACATGAATTAATCAAAAATTGATTACAATAGTGTCATATAAATAATAACTCATAATTAATCAACGAACGAATGGTTAGTAAGGAAAATAAGACAGAAATAAAACATACTACAAAACTGACACTTAATCTTCTTATTGTTGTCAGCGATGAACAGTCGATTTCTGTATAAGTTGCTTGGTTTGCCCTATGTAATTTTTAGATAATTTTCTTTTAAGTTTTAAAAAATTGATTTCGCAGCATTTCTTTTTATCACATTTGTCTGTTCCGTATAGTAGGTTTTTGTTAAGCTGTAGAGCTGTTCTCATTTCACATAAGAGCGCGTGTCAGAAAGTAATCCTACCCTTAGCAGTCTCATCTGTAGGCTAAAGGAATCAAAAAATGTAAGGTGAAAATAAAAATTAAGCCACATAGCAGATTTTGATTATCACCCTTATCTCCTCCTCTATATCCCTCGTGTAGAGAGCGAAGGAAGCAAGAAAAAATTAAGCGACAGATCCTTTTTTGGTGTCAATAAAAGCGTAGGCCAGGATATAAACCCCTTTTTAGCACGCTTGTGGACGGATGAAAAAAGTATTTTTTTATTGAAACTCACTTAGTATCGAATAAAAACATATAACCTTTGATTACGCAACCAAAAATATAATGTCAGGATGTATCATTTGTATCGCGTTCCCCCTCCTATAATCTCCCCTCCAATAGAAACATAGATTGAAATGTATTGTGTTTATGAAACATTGCTGCTTACTAAAATTAAAATAAATTACTATTACATTTAAATTCATTACCTTTATTCATGGACTCTTCTTTAAATCAAAAGCATATGTAAGTCAGCTGCCATTTAAATGCTGAACTTGTTAAAGTTGAGGATCTATTAGACTATTACTCTATTATAATTTTAAGAGAAATGGTCCCAAATATTCTTGGACCAACTGGTGTTTTATACGAAACAGATAGTATTTATGTACAAAATGCTTCAAGTGGAAAAAATAAACCGGCGGGGTTTAACATAGTGTGGAAAATGGTTATTTTTAATGTGTATTTTCATATTGTTGCCGTATATGGATTATATGCAGTGTTGTTTTCGGGAAAACTTCTAACCATTCTTAATGGTAAGTAAAATGTGGTAAACTAAATCATGCTCACAAACCATAAATATGAAAATACGTTCCTTGTTTCCAGTTGCGATTTGATTAAGAAATTGATTTTAAAATTTCATTAAAAACATCCCTTCTTCACTTGAAACACTTAATCCTCATTCACCTTTCTTTTCGAAATATTCAGCCTCACAATATTTAGTACAACCTATATACAACTAGGTTCAAAAATATTTAATTTTTTATATCATATTCTGTTCTTAACCTTAATACGCGATTTTAAAGTAACCAAATCTTTAAACCTACAAAGGGCAACATTGCAAACTTTGGCGCCCAACATGAGGCCAATATATCGTTGCCTCATTACTTCTTTTTTAATTGGTAATTTTTAATCAATTAACATGAATATTAAATATTTTAAGGTACATGAAACTTAACCACTGTTTGAACAGAGTAAACCTTATTTTTATAACCTACTTGTAGTGTTTTAGCCCAAACCTTTGGAAGATGGGCAGTTATACTATAAAAAGAGTTCTTTAGAATTCTACCCTCTACCTAAATTAATTGGTATTTTCCTAAACTGCAATTGAATATATCAAAACTACTTTAACTTATCATGCTTGAAGCACTCTATTACAGACACTAGTTGTGGTTAAATTTCAACTTTAATATTAGTTAATATAGTTAAGCTTAATTATGAAATTATTTCCTTTCTTACAGCTATTGTGACATACTCAGTTGGAATGTTAGGAATAACAGCAGGTGCTCACAGACTATATTCCCATCGTGCATATAAGGCAAAATGGCCACTTAGGTTACTCTTAACTATATTTCATACAATAGCCTTTCAAGTATAACCGTTGCTTAGTTTGACTATCAGTAATTACATTTACTTTAGGATACTATAATTAATATGGTTCGAGATCATCGCCTTCATCACAAATATAATGATACTGACGCCGATCCATTCAACAACACTCGTGGTTTCTTCTTTGCTCATATAGGATGGATGTTTTTACGGAAACATCCAGAAATCAAATTAAAAGGCTTAGATTATTCTGATGTAAACTCTGATCCCATTTTGAAATACCAGGAAAAATATTATTTTTACATAATGCCCTTGCTGTGCTTTTTTCTTCCGACGTACTTACCAATGTACCTTTGGAACGAAACATTTATAAATGCTTTTAGTATAAATATGCTACGGTACGTTTTGTGTCTGAATAACAATCTGGCAGTAAATTCTGTTGCTCATAGATGGGGAAATAAGACCATACGAAAAGTAAGTACGCAGTAATTACTATATATTTCTTAAAAATATTGACTCTAGATCCATAAGCCCTACCGATCATTTATCAGTAGCAATACTGACGTTAGGAGAAGGTTGGCACAATTACCACCATACATTTCCATGGGATTATAGAACTGCTGAGCTTGGAATATACAATGGTAATCTCACAACCCTTTTTATTAATTTAATGGCAAAAATAGGATGGGCGTACGATTTAAAAATGGTATCTGAAGAGATGATCATGAAGCGAGTGTTACGAACTGGCGATGGAAGTCACAAATTATGGGGATGGGGCGATGGCGATCAATCTAAAGACGAAATCAATGACGCTATTATTACACATTCAAATATGGCTAATTACAAATAGAAGCATTTTGAAAAATAACAAACCGCAAAGATCAGGCGTTATTTATTTATTTTTATTTTAAGAGTATGGGTTTATGTTTATATTGTCTAATCTATTAAATAAACGATATGATTAATAACGTCTTGTACGGTTGCGGCCACGGAAAACTTATCACTTATATCTATCTAGCAATCGTTTTTTGAAATGTTGAATAGAGAAAAAGAACTTTTTATGTCAATATGACGTTCATTTACAGTGGCGTATCATAATGCAATTAATTAATGTCAGAGTGACAGCCTATGTGACACCACTTTCATATTAATCAAAGTTCGTACGCCAAAGATTTTCTATTGAATTACAACAGAAAAATGATAGTTGTAACTTTTACCTGGCCGAAATTGTACCTACATATTTTTGGAGACTGAACACCTCTCGACTTACTGTTAAAATTTTATAGCGATTCGACTTTGTTAAATACTTATTTCTTTCCTTTGTATATCTCTGTACCCTGGTAGACAAAAGAAAATGTGTGGTATAGAACACACGATACACCAAGTTACAAGGTGAAAAATACAACAAATGCAATACCAGCATTTTTTAAGGATAACTACGGAAATTCTTTTGAAATACGTTCGTAATGAAATACACAACGTCTGAAAAAACAATAGTAAATTGTGTCAGATAGACCTTTAAACTATCATGTCAAACGGAGGGGTTTAAATCTTAGTCAACTAAATTAATTTAATTGTTAAGGCCTATTTGGTTTCGTTTCAACAACTTTTATGAAGAAGATAATTTTATATAATTTTTCTTCATAAAAGTATGTCTACACATTTTTCTGTAAAGATGGTCGTGATTCAGATATTGAAAAGATTTGAACGAACCGTACGAATTGTTTGCCGGCAAATGTGTAGAACGTATCAAATCATAATTTTAAATTCTATATGTTAATGTTTTACCTACAACATAATATATATATATATATATATATATATATATATATATATATATATATATATATATATATATATATATATATATATATATATATATACAATGTGTCCCAAATTCGCTTCTCTATAAAGGATCTCGGCTTCTGTTATACTTACGGCAAAGGTTAAATGGGAAAGTTTTAGAGGAAGCTTAGAGCATTCGATATCCGGTTTCAGATTTACGATCGGTCAATTGGTTTTGAAAATATCGGCGAAAAACCGAAAATGGCGGATTTCGTTTTCGCAGTAAATCCGAAATGGTTAATTTGACAGCTGTCACAATGTGAGATTATTCGGACACTTTTTAAGACGAATAAATGGCGTATATGCATGTCATAATCGTCTTGTTATCCCACAATCTGCCTCAACTTTCATTTTCTTATTGCCGCCATATTTGATTTTTCGATTTTTTGAAAGACCGCAATATTTCCAGTTTAGTAATGTTTCACAACTGCATAAAAGATTAGTTTCATCGAAATATCACACTTTCTAAAGTTAGGACTTATTTATTATTAGTAGGCCATGATTTATTTGTCGCAAAATAACATTAATAAATAATGTATAAAATTCTTTGAATTTTCAATAAAACATGAAATTAAATAACGACCTCTCAATAAGACAGATGTTTTGGGACAAATTTCCAGCTATGAGTGTGTTAAAAATAAAGCCAGAAAAATTGTCATTAATTTAATTAATACTTGAACCTATGAACAACCTACAATAAAATTTCAATTACAATTAATTTACAGATTTGCAAAATGACGTCCATTTACATCGAGACATTTTTTACAATTGGCGACTGTTTTTCGTACAACCCTAGCAAGTGTATTTCCATTAACACTATTTCTAAATGTATCCAAAACTCTCTGCCTCAGGATTTCTATGGTCGCAGGAGGATCAAACTCGTAGACCTCATTCTTTGTGTGACCCCAGAGGTAGAAATCCAAGGACGAAAGGTCAGGGGATCTAGGAGACCAAGATATTGGACCATTTAATGCAATAATTCTTTCATCAAACTGCTTCCTTAAGAAGTTCCTGGCTTGAATGATGTTGTGTGCCGGACATCCATCCTTTTGAAACCAGGTTCTTCTGAACTCATCTTCGGTGAGAGTAGCTCGTAAAGCCGGCACAACCTCTGTCCGTTTAAGTTATAGTCAAACAAAAATGGTCCTATAAGTCGATTTCCTGCAATGATTAATAATTTATGTCACAATTAAAATAGGTAAGTTAGATTAAATTACCAATAATCCCACACCAAACGTTACTTCAAAATCTGGTCTGTAGACGTCTCTCTGCCACTTCGTGAGGGTTTTCTACAGCCCAATGATGCTTATTAAAAACTCCACAATTTGTAAACCTACTCTCATCAGACCACAATTGTGGGTTTATATGGATAGTAGTTATTCCTTTTTAACACTCTTTGTACCGTTGATTTTGACACACGAATTTCCCGTTCTACCGTTCTTACCGATGCACTGGGGTTTTCGTTGACAGCTTGTAAAATGTTTCTGTCACGATTTTCATTATCAATATTGTATCCGCTTTTAGGTTGTCCGAAAGCCTCATAGTTAATTAAATTAATTACAATTTTTCTAAAGTGGGTTTTATGAGGCTGCCGTCGTTCGGGGTGCATCTCCAAATACCTCGCTGAGGTAATGTCGGCGTTTCAGTTTGACTGCAAGTGAAGCGCTAACATGTCAAACTTTTCTTTATTTCAATAGGGAATACCGGCCTTTTTCAACAGGCTTTTACAATTTGTGTGTCACGTTTATGATTTTAATTACAGAAAAGCGTACTACTTATGAAAACACTACTTTGAATTATTTAACGTCACAGTCAGAGCCACCTTATATGGAAAAAAATTAAACCCAATTTTACTGACAAATAAATCATGTCCTACTAATAATAATAAATAAGACCTAACTTTAGACAGTGTGATATTTCGATGAAACTATAATCTTTTATGCACTTGTGAGACATTACTAAACTGGAAATATTGCGCTCTTTAAAAAAATCGAAACATCCAATATGGCGGCAATAAGAAAAATGAAAGTTGAGGCAGATTGTGAGATAACAAAATACGATTGTGACATGTAATACACGTCATCTTATTCGTCTTAAAAATGTCCGAATAATCTCACATTGTGACAGCTGTCAAATTAACCATTTCGGATTTACTGACGAAAAACGAAATCCGCCATTTTCGGTTTTTCGCCGATATTTTCAAAACCAATTGACCGATCGTAAATCTGAAACCGGATATCGAATGCTCTAAGCTTCCTCTAAAACTTTCCCATTTAACCTTTGCGGTAAGTATAACAGAAGCCGAGATCCCTTTATAGAGAAGCGAATTTGGGACACATTGTATATATATATATATATATATATATATATATATATATATATATATATATATATAATACAATCACTGACAAACGAAAACTGGAGACTCTATGATTCAAAATAAGACAAAAATTCTCATAAACGTTTTTACGAAAATGCTTCCTAACCGAGATACAGGTTGATTAAAAAATAATTTTTTTAAGATTTTTTTAAGATTCCTCAAAAACTACAAAAGATATTACACTGAAATTTGTTACACCTAAATGTTTAATTAAGTACAATTGATCAGGTGAGTATGAGTCAACTGGCTCCATCCAGTGGCGTAGAATATGTTAAGTTAATCATTTTAAGTAAAAAAAACGCACGTCCCTGCTTTTTTTGAAGAAATATTTTTTTGTTAAATTCAACATTTAATTCTGCAAATAAAATCATACTTAGTATTTTTCGATTCGGCACCCGTTTTGAAATATTTTGCATTAACATAAACGACTACATTATTCAGTAATAACCAAATTAAATAAATCAGAGATTGCTTTGCATTTGACAGTTACGTATCTTATGTTTGCTAAAATAGTTGCATTTACGCGTGTTTTGTAATTCATTGTTTGTGTCTAATTACTGCGAGAAAAATTAATTATTCCAAACGAGAACAGGTCGATATGCATTTATGTTATGGTAATACTAATTGCAATGCTCGTGCAGCTGCTCGACTTTATGAACACAGATTTCCAAATAGAAGACATCCACATTATACTACGTTTAGAACCGTTCATCGTAACTTGTTATAGTATGGAAGTTTTGAATGTAAGAAAAATTCCGGACGAAATGCTGGTGTACCAGTTGAAATTGAGGAACAAATTTTAGATAGAGTTTATGAAAATTCATCAATAAGCACGCGTGAGCTAGGTATAAAATTTGGTGTGTCGCATAGCAAGTCTTGGAAAGTTTTACGAGAACAAAATTTACATCCCTTTCACCTACAAAAAGTGCACGCATTATTGTCTGCTTACCATCCTCATCGAATGAATGTTTGCGAATGGGTTTTAAATAAAAATGCTGAAGATGTACAATTTGCTAGAAACTTATTGACCACTGATGAGTGTATTTTTTCCCGAAATGGAATAATAAATTTGCATAATTCCCACAAATGGTTAGATGAAAATCAGCATCCAACTGTAGTTACAGCTCACCAACATAGATTTAGCGAAAATATTTGGATAGGTATACTAAACGATCACCTAATCAGACCTATCCGTTTTCCTCAAAGACTTACTGGAGAAATTCTATTTAAATTTTTTGAGAGAAGATTTGCTAGAATTGTTTGACGACGTACCCTTAGATGTTAGAATGAACATGTATTTCATGCATGATGGTGCACCACCACATTTTACACGAAACGTCAGAGAATTTTTAAATGCATGGTTCCCTGGACGCTGAATTGGATGAGGAAGTGAAGTACCGTGCCGGATTTAAACTCATTGGAATTCTTTGTGTGGGGGTATCTGAAAATTCGTGTCTATTCTGTTCAAATTGATAATCGAGAGCAATTTTGGAATCGCGTACAGATGGCATGCGATGAGATTAGGGCTATGCCACAAATTTTTCAGCGTGTTAGGTTTCATTTGCTAAGAAGAATACAAGCTTGCATTCAAAAGGAAGGAGGACATTTTGAACAATATGTATAAAAATAATTATTATTTTGTTTTTGATTCCTTCAATATCTCTTTAATAATGTACCTAATAGTTAACTGCGTTATTTTTTTGTAAAATAAAACAAATTTTGATTTTTATTGAATAATGTCGTCGATTATGTTAATGCAAAATATTTCAAAAACGGGGTGCCGAATCGAAAATATACGAAGTACGATTTTATTTGCAGAATTAAATGTTGAATCTAGCAAAAAAATATTTCTTCAAAAAAAAACCAGGGGCGTGCGTTTTTTTTTTTTACTTAAACTGATTAGCTTAAAATATTCTACGCCACTGGATGGAGTTAGTTGACTCAAACTCACCTGATTAATTGTTTTTAATTAGACATTTAGGTGTACCAAATCTCAGTGTAATATCTTTTATAGTTTTTGAGGAATCTTAAAAAAACCTTAAAAAAAGTATTTTTTAAGCAACCTGTATCTCGGTTAGGAAGCATTTTCGGAAAAGCGTTTATCAACATTTTTGTCTTATTTTGGATCATAGAATCTCCAGTTTTCGTTTGTCGATGATTTTAAAATACATCCATATATATATATATATATATATATATATATATATATATATATATGCATCACGCAATCATTATAGCATCCATACGTAATTACTTAATTTGGCGTCACCTAGAACAAGATATTCTCTGACATTTTGTTGAAGTATATAAATCAGTAGTTCCATAGTCTATTCCACAAGTTTCTAGCTTTAATTTTAGTATATACACAATTTTCGTACGTTTAACAGTCATTTTGGAACCTGTTGTGTTGCATGCCCTCTTAATGTAACAAAACCATTATTTTGGCATCTCGAATTAGAATATACATAATGCTGTTATTGCAAACCTGTAGGCGTCAATATGTTTTAGTTAATAGTTTGTGAGCAATCAGTTTGACGTCTGCCTTTATATCCAAAAAATGTATGTTTTCACAACTAAACTGCACGATCATTTTGGCGTCTATATATTGCAATTAATAGTTTGTGCGCAATCATCAGCCGATCATTTTGACGTCTTGATTTAAAATATACAGGGTGTCCAGTTTAAGATGAAATGCATGGGGATATTGGAAACCGTTAGAGATACGAAGATGGTTAAATGGAGAAAAAGTTGCGTCATTATATGCCCAAGAAGTAACCATGGTTACATGTCAAAAATCCTTCCATTTACTAGACACAGGGTGATAACTGAAAATATGCGTTTTCTAAAATCGCTATATCTTGTTTCTTGCAAGAGATACATCCACGATTTTTGCAGGATGGGGTAACAGGTAGCGAGGATTTCAAAATGATTTTGAAAAAATCTAGGCCTACTAGATTTTGAGATAATGCACGCAACTTTCGATTTTCTTATGGACGCCATATTGGATTTTGCATTTTGAATTCTTCATAAAAATACTTTTCAACCATATATCATATGTTTATAATCTGCCAATGAGAAAGTGTCAAATTACACAATTAAATTTATATCAAAGCAACCTTGACATATTATGTATTTTAATTAAATGAAGATTAATCTACAAATTAAACTAACTATTGAGAACAATATTATTGATTATTAACATAAATCATAATAATAAAAGTGACAAAAAACAACAAAAAATAAAATTTAATATTATACTGAATTTTACTATTAATTAATCAAATGCTCGAATGAACCTCCATTCTCTTGCAATAATTGAATAAATGGTTGATTGGCAAAGGCCTAGTTTGATATAAATTTAATTGTGTAATTTGACACTTTCTCATTGGCAGATTATAAACATCTGATATATGATTGAAAAGCATTTTTTATGAAGAATTCAAAAATGCGAGATGATAAGGAACTCTTGTGATGCAGTGCTAACTCGATGCAGATGGTGTTTGCAGGAGAATGAAGGTTTATTCGAGCATTTGAGTAATTAATAGTAAAATTCAGTATAATATTAAATTTTATTTTTTGTTGTTTTTTGTCACTTTTATTATTATGATTTATGTTAATAATCAATAATATTGTTCTCAATAGTTAGTTTAATTTGTAGATTAATTTTAAAATGCATAATATGTCAAGGTTGCTTTAATATAAATTTAATTGTGTAATTTGACACTTTCTCATTGGCAGATTATAAACATATGATATATGGTTGAAAAGCATTTTTTATGAAGAATTCAAAAATGCAAAAATCCAATATGGCGTCCATAAGAAAATCGAAAGTTGCGTGCATTATCTCAAAACCTAGTAGGCCTAGATTTTTTTCAAAATCATTTTTGAAATCCTCGCTACCTGTTACCCCCATCCTGCAAAAATCGTGTATCTCTTGCAAGAAACAAGATATAGCGATTTTTAGAAAACGCATATTTTCAGTTATCACCCTGTGTCTAGTAAATGGAAGGGATTTTTTGACATGTAACCATGGTTACTTCTTGGGCATATAATGACGCAACTTTTTCTCCATTTAACCATCTTCGTATCTCTAACGGTTTCCAATATCCCCATGCATTTCATCTTAAACTGGATACCCTGTACATATTGTTATTATTTTATATTAACTAAAGCAACTCGCATCCTTACGTAAGTTTTCGTTTCTTATATATGAGCAAGTTTTGCAAAATAATGAAAATAATTGTATGTGAAAATACAAAGCAGGTGAGGTATTATACATTTAAAACACTATCAATACATTATTCTAATTTACTTTATATTAGCCTCACAAACCTAAAAAAACTGTAAGGATCTTTAAAATCTAGTAAGCTTTCTGTTATGTAGCATCACTATAGTAAATAGAGGTACGCACACGAAGTGGTGCATCGCGGACCTAATTCGTTGCCTTTTCGTGTCAGAAAGGGATAGAGAAAGTCAACTTTATACGATACTGACAGCGCGCGCTATTTCAGTTTTGAAATTTTAATATTCATTCAACAAATGGTGTTTTATTTATCATCCGAGGAAATGTGGAACAATGGTTTCTACCGGCATTTTTGCAGAGTTGTTGAAAGGAGTACTTGTAAGTAAGAGGTACTATATCTAACACATTTTAAAAAGATTTTTCCAAATTAATTTTACAAATCTTGATTTTTATCGTAGTAAATGAAACAGAACACGGTTAAAATAAGTAACAAATAGAATCGGCCACGATGGTTGGTTGGATTCACTAAGGGTAAGTTCAACAAAACGAATTCTGTTGTGCTAAATTTTGTTTTATCATCAACAAATTGCACTTAATTCAAATAAATTGTGCAAATCTAAAAGAAATCTAGGAGACGGTCATAAAATCAAGTTCTTCATATTTCGGATTTACTTCAGCAAAAGTAACATAAAAATTAGGAAGATTGCAGTCCAGATTCCTTCTTATTCTTGCACTTGACCTATTACTACCTCATATAGTATTGCTTGCTTGCTTATAGTATTGTTTGCTTATGATATTAATACATAATAATATACAGATCTTGATATTATATCTGCCTCATGTTATTTGCATGGGAAAGAAATGCGTAATGCACTAGAAAACAATTCTTCCAACGCATTATCAAAAACATCAACACCAAAAATGTGAAATGAAACAGTTACGCATACGTATAGTATTGGGGGATCTCAGGATAGGACTTCCTCTATATTTCATATCTTACTGCGCGTCTCTCTCTCTCTCCCTCACACTGACTACGGAATGTTTCCGCAACAGCATACAGTTGCTATACGGTATGTGCCTTATCACACCGTGTATGCATTACGTGTGTGTCGCGTGTGTGGCGTGTGTGCCGTTGTCGCTTGTGCGTCTGTGTGCGCTGTGCGCTTTGCGTGTGTGTGTGTCGCGTGTGCTTGCGCGTTGTGCGCGTGTGTCGCGCGTGTGTCGCGTGTGCTGCGTGTGTGCGTGTGCGTGGCGTGTGTGCGCGTGTGTGCGCGTGTGCGGTGTGTGCGCGTGTGTGCGCGTGTGTGCGCTGTGTGCGTCGTGTGCGCGTGTGTGCGTGTGTGCGTGTGTGCGCGTGTGTGCGCGTGTGTGCGCTGTGCGTGTCGCGTGTGTGCGTGTGCGTCGTGTGCGCGTGTGTGCGCGTGTGCTGCGTGTGCGCGTGTGTGCGCTGTGTGTGTGCTGTGCGTGTGTGGCGTGTGGTCGTGTGTGCTGTGTCGTGCTGTGTGTGTGTGCTGTGTGCGTGTGTGTGTGTGTGTGTGCGTGCGTGTGTGTGTGTGTGCGTGTGTGTGCGTGTGCGTGTGCGTGTGCTGTGTGCGTGTGCGTGTGTCGTGTGCTGCGTGTGTGGTGCGTGTGTGGTGTCGTGTGCGTGTGCGTGTGCGTGTGTGTGTATGTGTGAGTGCGTGTGTGTGTGTGTGTCTTTGTGTGTGTGTGTGTATGTGTGAGTGTGGTGTCTGTCTGTGTGTGGATGTACGTTAGTATCCACAATAGCCCCAGAACGAAGATACCTACATGCTTAAGATGTTGTAGTTAAGCTTGTTTTCATTTGGCTTAGAGCTGAATAGATTTTTATTTCTAAAACAGCTGCATATTTCAAAAGTAAAAGATACCTAGATCTTAAACTTATCGATTAATTATGTTCTATGCAATTTTTGATATGACGCGGCAAAAAAATTCCTAATGTAGAATTTGAAGTGTTAGTTCAAATTTTTTCATTATCTGAATAATGATTAATTTTATAAGAAAAGGTGTAGATGTATTTTTTAAAGAAAATCTAATTTTGCATAAATTTTCTTTATGTAGTTTTTTAATGTAAAGCGAAATAAATCTAAAAATTGAATAAATATGATTGAACATGCTGAAGCTGTAATATCAAATTTTTATAAAAGCGGTGGCTTTAGAATTTTTTTTACATTAACATGTATTTATGTCCATGAATCTCTATCTGACCTATTTTCGTTATGAACGTATAAAAAAGAGGTCGCATGGTTATCCTAAAAAAATTGAAATTAAAATTATTTCGTTCCTTTTAATTTCCATTTTGTGGGTTGGAAGATCGTGTGGTGTTCCACACCAGATATTTTAAATACCCACCTGTTTCAGAAATATATGAAAAAACAAAAAATCTGTGTCTAATAAAGGCTCTGCTGGATCTCTCCCAAAATCAGGTCGAAGAGACATAGAAACAAACTTAAATCCGAAACTTCAAGTACGTATACCTTATCCCTTTCAAGTCAAAGTGCATACTAGCATACAGCCACACACACGCACACATCCACGTGCGCGCCCATTTATTCTACATTACTACCCTTTTTTTAGTTTTATTGAATTGTTACCCTGTCTCTCAATAAAGTGATTGTATTAAGACGTCCCTCTCGCCTCATATTATAAGTGTACTTATTTTCACAAAGCTCCTCACCCTGTAACTATCGAGGTAATTGAGATGAATCTCCTCGCTTCTCACGATCATAGTGCTTCTGTCTATTCACCGCGTGTAACGGAGTAAAAGTTAAGCAAAGGATGCCCTCAAGAGGAGAGTGTAGGAAAGGGACTAAGTCTCTTGCCCCCTTAAGCGAGTGTCTTCTCTTCTTTTTATTCTAATGAATGAAGGTGTATGAGTGCAAGTGGCAAGAGCGTCTTTTTTATACTATAAAATTTAATACACATGATATAAACATATTTTGAATTGAATTAATGTATTAATTTCAATAGATTAACTGTATATAGTTTCATTACACTTCTTTTCTAAGTTCTATACATCATTAGTAAATTTCTATAATTGTCATTAAAAATTATTAATTTTATTAAATACATAAACAAAAAGTTTACCTCGAGTAGGATTTGAACCTACGACTTGCACTTTGTTAGAGTACCGCGCTAACCAACTGTGCTATCGAAATTCAAGCCCCAATCGATGGAAATTTTGACTTTATGTATGTAGAACTGATGTAAATTCTAAATATAATGAGATTACAATCAAATCACTTATATTAATAGAATGTGAGCCTGTAATATCGTATTTAATAAAATTAATAATTTTTAATTACATATTTACCTTTGAAGTTATTCGTTCATAACAAAACTTATAATAAAGTTCTATGATTGTAAATTAATTTTCAATTATGCCAAGACTTAAAATGTCAAAGCAGCTTGCGAGGAGCATTATTCTAATTGTATTGTAACTTATCATCACTTTCATGTCATTGTTTACCAACTGATGAGTGGTAAAGTGAGAACTTTAGTTTATAAATTGGTCAAAATGCTGTCCATTATTATATTATAATCATAATGATTTTTTAATTTTCATAACAGAAATTTTCGTGATTATAAATGATCTGTATTAATTATTTAAATTGCGCAGATTACCTTCTTACTTAAATTATAACTAAGTTGTTAAAAACTAGTGGTTCTTTATTGCTGCTTTTAATAATTACTCTATGGGCCGAAGGAAGATAACATACCCTTATCGCTGAGTTATTGAATTTTGTTTATAATTAATAATCGTGTATTAGGGAGCTACTATATATTCAGTCACGGTTAAATACACTTAATGTGTAACATTCACCTTTGACAAAGTTAGATTTCTGATGTGGTGCGTATTTACTAAACTGCATTACCGCCTATAAGTGGCCCTTCTACTAAATAAAAACTTGATCCTGCCCTGACCTTGTGTCCTGTAATACACTAAATATTAGAACACATTACTTTAATTTGAATAGAGTTTTACTTAATTTCTGGTATTTTAATTTTAACTAAAATAACAGCAGAATGTTTAAGTTTGCTTAAATAATTGTATAAACGATTTCTTTTCGGGTTTTGTTCTTTTCGTTTATTTTTGGAATTCTGTGGGATATCCTGCAAATATGTAGTTAGTTCTCTACTAAATTCATTTTAACAAGTGCTTTGTTTGGTTCAATTTTCACATGTAATCAAATGCTCTTCAGCTCATTTTCTCTGAACTGATTTACATGCTCACATAGGTTACGGGCTATATTTACGACACTCACGTGACAACAGCATGTAAATCCAATCAAACTAAATCCATTACTTAAATAACACTATTGACTTTAATATAAATAAGAACGATTTAAAAATAGATTTACTTACACTGCACGCTTAGAAAATCGATATTGAGAACATATATTTAATTTAGAAACCGTTTTACGTGAACCAAAGTAGCAGAATTAGTATATTAATTATTTATAAAAATTAATTACAATAATGTTTCAATAAGTGATTATTAATGATAGAATTAGTAATTAATGTATTCAGACGTTAGGAATGACAATAAGTTTTTAACATAAAAATAAAATATACACTTTTGAGCACTTATAACAATAGTTAATACGGTGGAAACCTATAAAGTTTTCTATATGTTGTTGCGTCTACCCAACGTAAATTTAAGGTCAAAATATTTTTTTGTGTTTTAAAATTTGATTTCACTTTGCTAAATATTGTAGCTAAAGAAAATTAGAATAAATTGTCATAACATTTTAATTCATTAATAAGCGTCGCTTATACTTAGAAAGCCTTTTCTTTGTGTATTCGTTGCACTTACATATGTCACCTTCTTCTTGAACAGTCAACTTATTATTATAGTTCTGGTTAGTTACATAAATTATTTATAGGTAAAGTTGTGAATAAATGGCTTCCAACACCATAGAACCAACTGGCGCCTTATTCGAAACAGACAATGCTGAAATACACACAGTTTCAAATGGAAAACACAAACCAGCAGAGTTTAATGTCGTGTGGCCAATGGTTATTACTTACGCATATTTTCATATTGTGGCTGTATATGGATTATATGCGATGCTGTTTTCAGGAAAATTATTAACTTTTCTTACTGGTACGTAAAATGTAGGTAGACATTCACTATATTATGGCCAAAAACCATGTAATCAGAATATTAATTTATTCTCTTTCAAGTATTCCATATATTCTTTTCTGTAGCTTGGTGAAAAATATTTTTTAGCGCAAATTTAAAGAAAATTTTTACATTTAAAGCTAATGCTGTATTCACATTCTAAAAACATAATATGGCTATTTGCTATTGTTCTGAGTATTTGCGCTCTTAGAATATTTCGTTCTTAATCAACAAATTGAGTGCATACTCCAAATTTAAAGCATTACATTATCTGTACTTTTGTGAATTTCGGCGCCCAACGCAGGGCCTGTTTTGGGTGTTTTATATATTCGATTATTATTGTTTTCTTAACTGACGCTTAACAGTAATTACATTATACACATAAATACTTGGTCAAGTAAGACATGAATCGCATTCGTAAGCATAAACGTCATAAGAGAAACTCTTATTTGCATTAATGCTGCTTTTAATCGAGTAACCTTACTTTATCAATACCCCTTTAAGATATCATGGTTGAAGCATAACTAATACAAACTATAAGTTAAAATCCCCCTTCATTCCGGTTTGAGTAGAACTTATTTTTATTACCGACGACTACTCTCTTTATCTTAAGCGTGGTTAATTAGCACAAAAATTGCTTGGAAAATTAGTATGTCATAAAGATAAGAATAACATTGGATTTGATTTTTTCTCTCGTCCAGAACTGGTTCAGGAGAACAAAAGCAATAAACGTAAAGGTTATTAATCAGCTAAACAAGATGATATAATGGAACTGAGACTTTTGACTGTAACAGTTTTTAGATCCTATTTGGTTTATTCTGCGGTTTGTTAAATAGAAATCGAATGTATTATTTCTTTTGGATATCATTTATAGCCATAACTATTTAGAAATTACTTTCACCTGTATTTCAGTTTAATGTCATTATTTTCTTTTTTTAAAGCTATTGTAACATATGCAGTTGGAATGGTAGGAATGACAGCTGGTGCGCACAGATTATGGTCACATCGTTCATATAAAGCAAAATGGCAACTCAGATTGCTCCTTACTATATTTCAAACAATATCCTTCCAAGTATAATGATACCTTTGTTTGACTAAAAATAGCCACATTTATTTCAGGATACTATAATTAGTTGGGCTCGAGATCACCGCCTTCATCACAAATATAATGAAACGGATGCCGATCCATTTAACACTACTCGTGGGTTTTTCTTTTCACACATTGGATGGATGTTGTTACGCAAACATCCAGAAGTCAAATCAAAGGGATTAGATTATTCTGATTTATACTCTGATCCAATTCTAAAATTTCAGAAAAAATATTATTATTACGTAATGCCTATAATGTGCTTTCTTCTTCCTACATACTTGCCTATGTACTTTTGGAACGAAACGTTTATAAATGCTTTCACTATAAATATGTTACGATACATTTTGGGTGTGAACAGTACAATGGCAGTAAATTCTGTTGCTCATAGATGGGGAACTAAACCGTACGAAAAGTAAGTATACGTTAGTTACTCCATGTTTCTTAAAAGTAATGATTTCAGATCACTGAATCCTTCAGAAAATTTATCAGTTACATTAATGACATTAGGGGAAGGTTGGCATAATTACCACCACACTTTTCCATGGGATTATAGAACTGCCGAGCTTGGAAAATTCAGTCCCAATTTTACAACTCTCTTTATTTATTTAATGGCAAAAATAGGATGGGCGTACGATCTAAAGCTTGCATCTGAGGAAATGATTAAGAAACGGGTTGTAAGAACAGGTGATGGAAGTCACAATTTATGGGGATGGGGCGATAAAGAATAATCTAAAGACGAAATTAATGGCGCTAGAGTTATGCATTAAAAAAATGAGCTACAAAAATCAGCAACTTGAAAATGAGCAAGATGCAAATATGTGCCTATTCTTTAATTCTTTAGTTTATGGTCATCACTATAAGTATATTTTGTTTAATAAAATATACATTTTATGTTTTTATTCGTTTAGATTTTTACAAAATTCGACACAGCTTCTTTCAGCTAGTCAGAGCACCGCAGTTCTTCTAAGAAACTTCGCAATAATTGGGTTGTGTTACATAACAACTTACTTGCTTGTTCTTGTAAATGAAGAATACTAATTTTTAGCTTAATCTTAATTAGTGATGTCTTAATATTCTAAAAAAATCATTATCACCTATATAATTATGCCATAACTGTGTTTGATTCTTCTGAACTGATAATGACACTTATCTACTTTTAGAAATATAATTTACTATTTGAGCTTCATCCCAAAACCAATTAGTGTTCAAGACGTCGCTTAAACTGATTTTATACAATTTTATGCATGGTGATAATACATACATTTTATAAATAAAAGAGTTGTGGATCAAAATACCGAAAACTAGAAATAAAAATGAAAAAAATAGAAATCGAGCAAAAAGACTGACACCACAATACAACAGTGCTTAGCATATAACAAATGTACTATATATATATATATATATATATATATATATATATATATATATATATATACAGGGTGTTCCTTAATGATATGCGAATATTGAAGTGGATGCATCTACACGAAAAAATAATTATAGTTTGCTTAATAAAGTACGGTCCTAAAATGTACCGTTACGGAAATACGGGGTGTCAAATTTACACGAAAAATACGAAAATTAATTGATATCTTCTAAACCTCTAAACATTTTCCAGTGAAATTTAGTACGAAGCTAGAGTGCATGAAAGTGGATATTTTTCGATACGAAGTTAATTTCCAGCTTCTGCAGTGGCGTGCGTACGGGCACTCACTTGGATATTTTTGAAGAAATAAAATTTTACGCCACTGATTTCTTGAAAAACAAAATAACATTTTAATTCCTCGTTCAATTTGAAAAATAAAAGCTCTCTTGAATTATGTTCCTAGAATGTTCCGTTTGGGAGTAATAAAATAAAAACCGTTGTATTGTACCAGAAAATTAATTCAATGAATGAAATAACAATTTCGCAATAAGTCTAGTTGCCTTTCAAAATGACACTTGCTTTTTCCATGTGACATTTTCTAGTTCATTTTAAGTCACTGTAAATTAACTGTTCCCATTGTTTTTGTACAATTTTGTTATTAATGATGACGTATACAATTGCTGAAATGGCTGATATGCATTATGTGTATGACCTCGCTGATGGCAATGGAGAAAAAGCCAGACGGATTTATCACCAGAGATATCCCAATCGTGCTTTACCAGATAGTCGAACCTTCTCAAATATTCATCAGCGTCTTATTGAAACTGGTAGTGTCCGAAGAGGTACATCTGAAGGTAGGCCTCTAAGTGTAAGAACAACTGAAATTGAGGAAGCAGTCCTGCACGCCGTCGAAAAACAGCCTGAAACGAGTACAAGAAAGATAGCTACAAACTTGAATATTTGCCATCAAATTGTTTGGAGAATTTTAATGGATTATTTGTTATATCCATACCATATTTTGAGAGTACAGGCATTACTCCCGAGAGATTTTCTTAAGCGAGTAACTTTTTGTCGGTGGTATCTTCATAATATTGCACATAATCCACAATTCGATTCACATATCCTGTTCACGGACGAATGTAATTTTTCAAGAAATGCGATTCAGAATTTTCACAATAACCATTTGTGGGCGGATGAGAATCCCAAAGCCACAACTGAAACCCATATCCAACATCAATTTTCGGTGAACGTCTGGTCAGGAATTATAGCCGATTACTTTGTTGGCCCATTCTTTCTTCCGAGACGACTTGATGGACAATCTTACCTTACTTTCATTCGTGAACAATTGCCTGAGCTGCTTGAGGATGTTCCGCTTTTAATAAGACACCATATGTGGTACATGCATGATGGTGCACTAGCACATTTCAGTGGAATGGTTCGCAATCATCTAGATACTGTTTATTCTAATCGTTGGATTGGCCGTGGGGGACCTCAAGAATGGCCACCACAGTCCCCCGACCTTAACAGCTTAGATTTTTTCTTGTGGGGCTATCTAAAAACGCTAGTGTACACAAGTCCCATTAACAGTGTAGAAGAATTGAAAGAGAGAATAGTTGCAGCATGTAATAATATAAAACATACTCCGGGAATATTTCAACGAGTGCGAAATTCAATGAGAAGGAGGGCAGAAGCATGCATTTTGAGTGAAGGAGGCCATTTCCAACAATTTTTGTGATTACCGTTCCGTATAACTTGTTCCCAATATTATGTTTATGCTGTATGTTTCCATTTGTGGTTTTTGTTGTTGTTCAGTGAGGGCAGATGCGAATTTGTAACGTATTCTTTCAATCATTAAATAACAATTTTCTCGTACAATACAACGGTTTTTATTTTATTACTCCCAAACGTAACATTCTAGGAACATAATGTAAGAGAGCTTTTATTTTTCAAATTAAACGAAGAATTAAAATGTAATTTTGTTTTTCAACAAATCAGTGGCGTATCATTTTTTTTCTTCAAAAATATCCAAGTGAGTGGCCGTACGCACGCCACTGCTGAAGCTGGAATTTAACTTCGCATCGAAAAATATCCACTTTCATGCACTCTAGCTTCGTACTAAATTTCACTGGAAAATGTTTAGCGGTTTAGAAGATATCAATTAATTTTCGTATTTTTCGTGTATATTTGACACCCCGTATTTCCGTAACGGTACATTTTAGGACCGTACTTTATTAAGCAAACTATAATTATTTTTCGTGTAATCTCATCCACTTCAATATTCGCATATCATTAAGGAACACCCTGTATATATATATATATATATATATATATATATATATATATATATATATATATATATATATTGTATTTTATTTAAAATTAACTTTTAAAGTACATACAGTAAAAGATTAACTCGAGTGGGACTTGAACCCACGACCTACACTTTGCTAGGGTGGGGCTCTTCCATCTGAGCTAACGAGGAGGCAAGTCAAATCGATTCAAGCTTGAACTGTATATACTTCCCTAGTTACGATGTATTATAATTTTTATACACAGAGTGAAGGATCACAGTCAACTTTTTGTGAATATCATGTGAGCCCGCAATTCGCTAAGGTTTCGCACATTACAACACGTGACTGATTGTTAATTTTTATTTGCTGTATGCAACAGTAATAGATAACTATAGTAATTGGTTTAGTGAACGCACAGAAGTTCAATTTAATAATCATTAATTGTATTTTATTTAAAATTAACTTTTAAAGTACATACAGTAAAAGATTAACTCGAGTGGGACTTGAACTCACGACCTCCACTTTGCTAGAGTGGGGCTCTTCCATCTGAGCTATCGAGGAGACAAGTCACAATCGATTCAAGCTTGAACTGTATGTACTTCCCTAGTTACGATGTATTATAATTTTTATACACTCTAGCAAAGTGGAGGTCGTGGGATCAAGTCCCACTCGAGTTAATCTTTTACTGTATGTACTTTAAAAGTAAATTTTAAATAAAACTCAATTAATGATTATTAAATTGAACTTCTGTCGTTCACTAAACCAATTTATATATATATATATATATATATATATATATATATATATATATATATATATATATATATATATACAGGGTGTTTCATTAAGGCTGGCCACCGGTCATATTTCAGAAACTAGTGGACATAAAAAGTGGAGAAAAAAAATTCATTATAAAAGTCGCCACGAGAAAATCCTGGAAATTATTTTTAAGTTCCGTAATTCATCGCAAGGGGCGCAATTGAAAATTAAAAATAAAATTATAAATTTCTCCGAAAATTCCCACATTAAGGCATACCTTTGGTAACATCGTTAGAAAGCTTAGACAATTCTGCATCATTTTGGTCTAAGGCTCATTGGCGTACCGACCTTAATAAGAGTGGGGGAAAGCTATTGAATGTGTAATCATTTAAATCGCTGTTATTTTTAAACGACTTATCCGATTGTAGTAAACCTAGGCTTGTTTAGAAGAAAAAGGTAAGTACTTTTAACTGTCGCAACCATTGGTACGCGATAGCTCATAATTAAATTGTTAGAGGGCGCAATTTGTAATAATACCAGTATTTTTGATTTTATTCAGAAAAATTAAATCATACGGTATAATTATGACATCATAAGCGGAAAGTAGCTTAAATTGGTAACAAAAAACGTAAATAACGCAATTTGATATCTTTATTTGTTCCAGAGTTATGGCGAAAAGAAGACTTTTTAACCGTTTAATTTAATAATTGATTGCTGCTATGGTTTCTTAAGGTGTATAGGTTGGATTAGTAATGAGGAATCTGCATTTATCATAGTCTGTGCCTCCCTTCACACTCTATCTAGGCTTAGGACTAGTCCAAACTAAGCAAATTGCAAAATTTGGAGCGTGTTCAGAGGCCAACGGGCCATAACAACGATATCAAAATAATGATTGATTTTTGTTTAAGAAACTTTTCAATGGAATGGTACAAAATCATGAACAACTGTTAAAAAACTAGTGAAAATCTATAAATGTTCAAATTGACGGCCGTTTTGTAAAAAAACAACTATTAATTCTTCTTCTGTACGTTTATAACATCATATAAAACTTCTAAGGCATAATTCTAATGTGGTGTGTTTTAAAATAATAATCTAATTTGCTGCGGAACAAAGTCGGCTCGTTTCCATGGAGGTAAATAAATTGAAAAAGTTGTCAACTTACTTAATTTTGATTGATGTTGTGTTGAAAAAATTATTTCCTTCATTAGTTTTGGGTTTCATTGTACCTTATCAGAAGTTAGTGCTATCCTTCAAAAAATGTCGTATACCAATGCCGAGGCTTACGACATGCTTGCCGTGTATTATGAATGTTTTTAAAATGCAGCTATTGCGGAACGACAATACGCTATCAGATATCCTGATCGAAGGCACTACACTAGAAAAGTGTTTCGGCGAATGGCAACACGTTTAAGACAAACAGGAAATGTACGACGTGTTCCACTTCCTGTCAGAAGACGTCGCATAAGAAATGAAGACAATAGTATTAATGTTCTTGCGTACGTAGAATCGGAGCCTCACGTAAGCATCAAGGAGATTTCCACAGAACTAAGTGTAAGTGTTGCTTCTGTGTTCAGAATTTTAAGGGATTTTAAGCTGCATCCTTATCATCTAGTTTTACACCAGGCTTTATCAGACACTGATTTTGATAGGCGGCTCGACTATTGCTATTGGCTGAGAGACATGTGTAGTGAAAATCTTCGATTCCTTTCCAAAGTTTTATGGACCGATGAGGCTACTTTTACTAGCTGCGGCAGAGTTAATTTGCACAATATGCATTATTGATCACAAACAAATCCTCACTGGATGCGCGAAGTGGATCACCAAAACAGATGGAGTGTAAATTTGTGGTGTGGTGTTTTAGGTGACAGAATTATCGGACCATTTGTTTTCATGGACACCTAAATGGTGAATCTTATTTAAACTTTTACAAAATGACTTGCCCAATCTTTTAGAAGACATTCCCTTGACGTGAGAGCATCCCTGTGGTATCAACATGATGGATGTCCTTCACACTATTCCCGAAGAGTCCGTGATTTCTTAAATGTTAGATACCCAAATCGCTGGATGGGAAGGGTAGTTTGTTTCGTGGCCACCTAGATTCCCGGATTTAACTGTATTAGATTTCTACTTGTGGGGAAGAATAAAAGATATTGTTTACGAAACGAGACCAACCACCGAGAGGACATGATTCACCGAATTGAAATTGCAATAAATTCGATTCCACGAGACGAAATCGAAACAGCTGTTTCCAGTACAAGAAGAAGAATTAATAGTTGTATTTTACAAAACGGCCGTCAATTTGAACATTTATAGCTTTTCACTTGTTTTTAACAGTTGTTCATGATTTTTACCATTCTATTAAAAGTTTCTGAAACAAAATCAATCATTACTTTGATATCGTTGTTATGGCCCGTTGGCCTCTAAACACGCTCCAAATTTTGCAATTTGCTTAGTTTGGACTAGTCCTAAGCCTAGATAGAGTGTGAAGGGAGGCACAGACTATGATAAATGCAGATTCCTCATTACTAATCCAACCTATACACCTTAAGAAACCATAGCAACAATCAATTATTAAATTAAACGGTTAAAAAGTCTTCTTCTCGCCATAACTCTGGAACAAATAAAGATATCAAATTGCGTTATTTACAAATTTAAGCTACTTTCCACTTATGATGTCATAATTATACCGTATGATTTAATTTTTCTGAATAAAATCAAAAATACTGGTATTATTACAAATTGCGCCCTCTAACAATTTTATTATGAGCTATCGCGTACCAATGGATGCGACAGTTAAAAGTACTTACCTTTTTCTTCTAAACAAGCCTAGGTTTATTACAATCGGATAAGTCGTTTAAAAATAACAGCGATTTAAATGATTACACATTCAATAGCTTCCCCCACTCTTATTAAGGTCGTCACGCCAATGAGCCTTAGACCAAAATGATGCAGAATTGTCTAAGCTTTCTAACGATGTTACCAAAGGTATGCCTTAATGTGGGAATTTTCGGAGAAATGTATAATTTTATTTTTTAATTTTCAATTGCGCCCCCTTGCGATGAATTACGGAACTTAAAAATAATTTCCAGGATTTTCTCGTGGCGACTTTTATAATGAATTTTTTTTCTCCACTTTTTATGTCCACTAGTTTCTGAAATATGGCCGGTGGCCAGCCTTAATGAAACATCTAATATATATATAGTATATATATATATATATATGTATATATATATATATATATATATATATATATATATATATATATATATATATATATATACATATTCTTCAGTTCACCCCAGTCGACCGCTGATGATGATAGCTTAGCTATTGAAACGCATTCGGTTAATTTTGTGTGGTACGTCGACGTACTTTGTTTGTTAGGTGTAATAACATTATTAATATCTTTAAGTAATTATTCTTTAAACGGTGGCTCACATGAGTTGAGTTGATCGGCTGATTTCAACAGTTTTTGTTTTTGTAGTGGGACGTTTCGGAAGCGGACTTTGCTTACGTCATCAGGCTTAGTGCTGAGAAGGACTAAGTACTTCGTTTTTTATAATACCCCAGAAGCAGTAATTCATAAGATTTAAACATGGGGATCTAGCTGGCCAGCGTATTGGTCCGTGGGTACCAATCTATGTCTTGGGAAATAACATATCTAAATATTGAGATACTCCTCTAGCGTTATGGGCAGCATGTCCGTCTTGCATAAAAAAAATTATTTTACGCCTTGTGGCTAAGGGCATTTCATCTAAAACATCAAGTAATTGTAGATATGTCTGTTGGTTTAAAGTTCCATTTAAAAAGGTTGGTCCAACTAGTTTATTATCACTGACTCCACTCCATAAATTTTGGCTGAAGCGCACTTGTGGTCTAACTACTTTTTTAAGATGTGGGTTGTTAATATCATAAAAATGACGATTTTTTAAATTGAAAATCCCACTGTTCGTGGAAGTGGTTTTGTCTGACCATAATATTTGTTGGGCAAATAATGAATTTTTTCGCAATTTTCTATTAAACCAACGATAAAGTGCAACCGTCTGTCAGAATTGCCTACATGCAATTTTATTTTTATGTTTGCGTAATATCCTATTCACTGTTGTTGCATCTATCCCACGTTCCTGACCATTTTTCTAATTGAATTCTCCGGATCAATTTGGATTTGGGCGAGAACGTTAATTTTATTAACTGTGAGGTAGCATCTCGTACTTATTTCTATTGCACTTCAACATACCCGATTCAGTCATTCTCTGCGAAATATTAAAAAATGTCCTTTTTGACGGTTTCCTCCTAAAAAGATATGACTCAAGATACCTTTGGGCTGAGTGTGCACTATTTCTATAACTTGATGTACAGATCATACATATCCTTTTCTTCGCTAATAGTCTGGCGAACCATATTGAAAATGTATATTAATAATAAAACTAGATCTGACAATAGTCAAAAGCAAAGCTTACTATGTGACATTGCTTTCTAATACTCACATCGGGCAACATAATTAATAGGGAGTTTGGTAAAGAATGTTACCTACGCAATTTTAAAATTAAATTATTTTAAATCTTTGGTTTTAGTAACAATTAAAAACTTAAAAATGTATTTTGAACAAAATTGTTCTAAATTAATAACGAAAATAAAATTAAACAAGAAAAATTGGTTAAGAATGCGGGATAGATGCAACAACAGTGAATAGGATATTACGCAAAAATAAGTAGTTACTGTCTATTTTGAATTGAATAACTAACTCATCGCAAGATGGCACCTGTGTTTTTGCCGGCAAATATACAAAGCCGGCATTTGTACAAGGAAAGCGTCGCTGGTGCGTTTCAGCCAGTGTTTCTTTCAGGTACTACTGCAGGGCACCCCGGACTAGCCTAGCCCTCCCCGGAGGATATGTCTTTAGGTCAAAGAAGGTCAAACGCGAATAATAGCATAGCAGTAAGTGGCCACTCGCTGATTGGCTCGCTTGTCGCCTCGCGACCTGCGTCTTGTTATTTAGTTTATGAATTCCTGTGCCGTGCGTTTGTCAATTAAATAATGAAGAATTATATAGCATACTGTATACTATTGAGTAATATTGTTGTTGGACTAAGGCAGTGACTGAAACATTACTTTTTAAAAGGAATGAATTAAAATTACTCATTATTTAGTTAAAAAGGAATGCATTCTCATTACGGAGTTGCGGAACGGGGCAATCAATCAGTCTCGAACGAAACGTCTGAGTTGTCAGTCGCGCCGCGCTCGCTCGCGCACTGACAGCAAGATTTACGTAGTTGTTTTGACGAACTGATTTGATAGGTATTGTGATACTCGCTCTAAATAAACTTAGCCGGTAATGCATAATTTGGGAACGGTTTTCTAGAATGAAGGAACACTAGACAGCTATTTTCTTGTCGCACCGGCGGCGGCACCTACTAAAAAACAGAAAGAAGAGTGTAAAGCAGGACCATCCATTCAACCTAATGAATCACAATCACAAGTACTAAACACAGGTGCTAGTTCATCTAGTCTGAAACCATCTGGTAAAGAAGAACCGCACTACAATAAAGAATGGGAACAGAAATATAGTTGGCTAGTGTACGATGAAGAAAGTTGAGGTGCTTTTTGTAGAGTATGCCAAATTTTTATGAAAAATGAGGCAAAAGTTTTGCAGAAGACAAGTGGGGTGTTCATAACAGTTCCATTCAAATCATTCAAAAAGGCTTTAGGAAAGAACGGCAAATTACAGAAGCATGAGCATTCATCAGTTCATACTATAAGTGCAGAAATGGAAAATCTGAGAAGGCAGGTCATGAAAAAACCCATTCATGCTCAAATTATTCAGTAGAGTGATAGTGGAAAAGAGTTAAATAGAAGGAGCCTAATGATACTTATAAGAGGTTTGTACTTTTTGGTAAAGGAAGAAATAGCTCACACTACTAAATACGGAAAGTTTGATTGAAAATGTTCTTGACAACATGAATGGTGAATTTCAAACATGGAGAAAAGCGCTAAGTGATCGGTCTAATTAAAGCAACAAGGAAACAGCTTGTGAATTACTAAATGTATGGGTGAAGTTTTGAGAGATGAGTTGAAAGAAATTATTTTTTGTTATGAACGAATAAGTTCAAAGGTAAATACGTGCTTAAAAATTATTATTAATTTTATTAAATACATAAATAAAAAGTTTACCCCAAGTAAGATTTGAACCTACGACCTGTACTTTGCTAGAGTACCGCGCTAACCAACTGCGCCATTAAAAAACAAGAGGTTCTTCATTTTAGTTGATGAAAGTACTTCTTCTTCTTAAGAAATGAAATGGAGATATGTATGATGTTCAGAGTAATGGAAGATAAAGTCCCTGTGGAAAAGTTCTTGGCAATTGTCAAAATCCCCGATGGAAAGGCAGAAACTATTGCAAATGCTATCGACAAGGAACTGACTGCTCTTAATTTACATTATGACGACATTATTGGTTTTGGATTTGATGGCGCTTCAAATATGGCTGGAAATGTTGGTGGTGTGATAAGAAAGCTATCAGAAAAGGCAAACAAAGAAATTCTTTACATACACTGTAGAGCACACATATTGGCTTTGGCAGCAGCTTCCTGCAGAAATACAAATAAAAAGGTTAAAAGGTTTTTACATGTTTTAAAAGACATGGACAAGCTCTTTAGCAAGTCGCCTAAAAAAGAGAATATTCTACATGAAATTCAAGCAGTGATTAAAGATCCTATTCTTAAGATTCCAGAATGTATTGAAGTGAGATGGTTATCACACCACAGGATAGGAAATGCACAAGAAAGGCGCTGACCTTGCATCGCTGGCAGGGGTCAGGAAATCAGAAACGAAAGTTTCATAGTGATGAATGAACTTCTCAGTGCTCTTTCATACCTCAGCAATGCTTTGCAAAAGAAAGACTTGTGTTTCGCCAAAGTAATTCCTCTTATTACTACTACAAAGTTACACTTGCAAGATATTGTAAAGCAGTGCGAAGATGTCAATAGCACTTTGCAAAAAAAAAGTTCGACTCGAAATAGAGAAATACAAATATGAAGTGCACTTGGTTGCTGATAAAAATGTAACAGAAACATTTAAAAAGATTACGATGTATTGTGAAAGCGTAATTAATAAAAATAGAACACAGGTTCAATGACAAATCAATTGATATCAAGACATTTTCAAGTAAATTTGAGACTTTTCAATCATTAATATAATTACAAAACACAGTAGTAAGAAAGTTTTGTTACAAATTTCCGACGCTTAATGCAGAAAATGTAATAGCAGACATTAAATTATTTAAATTTTACATCAAGTCCATGCTGGAAAGCGGAATGTACAAGGAGGCAGGTGAAAATCCAACCGCAAAAATCTTAGGGTACTGCGAGTTACAAAAGCGTTTTGAAATCCTTCATGTGATTCCCGTGACGACAGCCTTCGTCCAAAGATCGTTTAGTAAGATGAATAGAATACTAAATAAGGCCAGAAACAGAATGCCACCTGAAACTTTGATTCATTGTATGATGATTAGCATTGAGGGACCAGAGACTCCAAAATAAGAGTTTCTGAAAAAAGGTTGTTGATCTGTATGCCGAAAAAAGCCGCGAAGAATAGGATTTTTGTAAAAAATAAAAAAATCCTGTTTGGTTCATTTTTGTAATTTAGTTGTATCCATGTGTAATGATAACATCCTTTATTCATTAAAATACTAAAAATAACGTGAATTTAATATAAATATTACTTTGTTTCATTTATTTATTCCGCTCCCCCCCGAACCTCTTAGTTGCCCCACTGGAGAATTTTGCCTGAAAGAAACACTGGTTTCGGTACTTAAAAGGTGTTGGATCAAACGTGCCAAAGATGGAACGGGCTAAGTTGTTCAGTTCATAACAGACAGTACCACACTTTTAAGTTTCGAAAAGTCCAAAAATTACATATAGCCGATTCTGACAGACGACTGCACTTTTGTCGTTGGTTTAATAGAAAATTGCGAAACAATCCATACATTTTTCATAGATGAAACTTAGTGGAATGGTCAAGTATATCAAATCAATGTGTACATCCATACATACTCAAAGAAAAATTGCAGAAAAAATCTAGATCCGTATATAAAAAAAATAAGTTGAGGGTGACCCTGGAAAGAGAAATTGTCGCGAAGAAATTTTTGGCACGAGAAGTTATAGGAAAATCTATTTAATAAAAAAAGTTTAGATACATTCCCTTGATATCCTTTAAAATAGCACCACTAAAGTTAAAAAACGAAATTGACTATTTTCGGATTTTGTCTAATATCTTCGGAACTAGTCGGACATTTTTGAACTTCTTTAGATCATTGTGTTGTCCGTCAAACCACCTTTTTTCCTATTTAACCGACTCCGTATCTTTTGCGGTTTAGGAGATCGCTGTATAGGAAATTGAAATACGCCACACGCTGTATATATATATATATATATATATATATATATATATATATATATATATATATATATATATATATATATATATATATATATATATATATATATATATATATATATATATATATATACAGAATGTCCCAATAGTGCGTATTCGGTCGATAGCTCCTTAGTCATTAAACTTAGAAGATAAGTTTAAATACGAAAGTTGTCTATTTTAAAAAGCTGCATAATCTAAATATAGTTTGGTTTCTCCAGGGTGTAATATAAAAGCGGTACAATATAGAACTTTTGATTTTTAAATAGAACACCCTATATATTATTTTATTTTTCGATTCTCCTTATAATTTTACATCTTTTTTTCTTCTTACAGTTTTGAGATATTTGCAAAGTTAACTAAAAACTGACATTTTTATGTAGTAATTCAAGTAGGTGTATCTCAGTTATTTTTAAAGATAAAAAAAATCTTTGGTATAGAATTAATTCATACATGAGCTTACTCTAATTTATTGTCAAAATTGGATTTCAATATACACTGAAAATGCTATATCTTCATTTTTTTAAATAGCACACCCTATATTTCTGTTAATGCCTTGTCTTCGGCTATTAATCGGCTTTCATTTCGATTAAATATGTTCTATACCTATCTCTAATAGTTTCGGAGATATTTAAGTTTGTTCAATTTTTTTCGTTGATAACACTGAGGAAGAGTAACATTAGTCGGTCAAAGCAAGCTATGAATACATAAGAAACTAAAAACCATATTAACTGAAACACAAACACTTAAAATTATAATAAATGTTCAATGTTACCACCATTTTGTTGCTGGCAAACATGAAGTCTTTGAATAAACCGGTGATCACAAAAATTAATTCAACAACGTAAATTTGAAAATGTTATATCTTCCTTTTTTTAATTAGCACACCCTATATTTTTTAACGCCTTGTCTTCGTCTATTAGTCGGCTTTTTTATTAAATATGTTCTATACCTATCTCTAATAGTTTCGGAGACATTTAAGTTTGTTCAATTTTTTTGTTGATAACACTGATGAAGAGCAACATTAGTCGGTCAAAGTAAGCTGTGGATACATAAGAAACTAAAAAATATTAACTGAAAGTAGTACAGCGACACCTTCCCCACCACTTTTTTACGTCACAAGCCCCACCCTCTGGGACACCTTCCCCTTCACGTTGTACTCGCCCACGTGGGAGGCGTATATTTTGAGGGTGGGACCGGCTTCTTTTCGGGCGCCATTTTCAACCCTTGGGCGGAGTTGAGCCCCTAATTTGGTTGTATTAAGAGCCATTTTGGCTGTACACCCCTTGGAGGTTAGGCAATTGCGCGTACATTTAGTGTTCTGATTGGAGGGATTAAAACTAGGCCACGCCCCACTTTTAACCGATTGGTCGTGCGTGCTCCCGCCTCTCTGGCTTCTGATTGGTCCTTAGCTCCACCACTCAGCCGCTGTGCTCTGATTGGAGGAGTAAGTCTCTGGATTCTGATTGGTTATGGTGGAAAATTTGAAATAAGGGGGCCCTAATGCTAACTTGTAAGACAAGTGTAGATCTTCAAAACTTGTTCTCGGGCCTTCGCCCCTATCGCGGCCTTCTGGTTGTAAATAGTATGGGCCTTAACCATATAAGACAAGTGCAGGAACTAGCTCTTGGGCCTCTATCGTACAATTATGTGGTATCGACTCTCGCTCGATCGGACGTGTTTGCAAGAGCTCCGCGTTCGAGGTGAAAGTTTTGTGATTTGTCAATTTTAAAACCGGATTGTGAAATTTATATCGGATTGTGACTGTGATTTAATAAAAGTGACCGTGTTTTTAATAAAAGGGTGCAATAGCGGCCAAACAGCACGGAATACGAGGAGAATTTTGATTTCGAAGAAATCGGGTAAGTTCGAACTTCTGTTTTTCTGACTTCTGAACAGGGCCGTCGTTGTATACTGTTATTTTAAACGTCATTTAATAGTAAATCACATAGTTTTAGTAAAGGTAAAATTCAATTTAATAGAATAGGTCTAAATATATTCTAAATTAATAGAAATAAATCAATAGAAAAATTTCCTATAGCAAATTACATCAGTAAATACCAAGATTCTTATCAGTTTAACCTAAATAATTAGAATTATTTAGCTTTAACATTCCTATTGTAGAAAATTTAATAAATTCCATACAGAGAAAATAATGTAATTAATTAAATTAAATTAATCAATCAGATTTTAGTTGTAAATTATAAATAGATTCATTAAATTTAACAAATTTGCATTCCTTTAAGTTAAATAAGTAGTAACCCTTCAGTGCATTTTAATATATTTATTTTAAAACAAGGAATTCTTTCTATTTAAAACATTTAGCTCATCAAAATCCACATTTTCACTTAAGTACCTCATTTTATTTCAAACAATAGAACAGGAAAAGCCAGGTAAATTAGGTAATCGTAAATTGCAGATTTGAACAATAGGAATTTAAAAATAAATTAAACCCGACAGGAAAACCAAGTAAATTAAGTGCATTCCTTGATACTAATCTTTTACATTTCAAACAATAAATTAAGCAGATTTTCATAGTTTTAAATTTCTCTTTATATTTTGTTTGCAATAAAATTTTTAATAACAACAAATTCATGAATTGGACAGGTTACACAGATTTTTAAGTTGAATATTCACTGTTTCCTTTTCGTGATCGTAAGATTTTAGGAATAAAATTCATGAAATAACAGATTAAATTAAATAAATCAATCACTTTATATTTAGACTGTAAATTTCTAGATTATACTGTGTGTTTTATTGAGGAACAATATTTGGCACGCGCATAGTAGTTTTAATTAGCAAAACCGGCGTGGGATACGTATAGCGTACACGCCGCCGCCCCACGCATTTTATTTAAAATAATCTTTCGGGGCGAATATATAATTACCCGTGAAAAATGCCTACCGAGGCCGCGGGTCTTTTAGAGGACGACGAGGGCTTTAAGCGGGTGGAACGGCGGAACACGAGGCTGGCGAGTAAATCCAGTCAGGGGCGGGATATTGAAAACAGGGAAAATACGGGAACCAGGAAAAGGCAGACCAGGGTAATACCGCGCGATTCGGATCCGGAAAGCGAGACAGAGACGGAGCGGAACGCAGGAATGTTACGCGACGGAATAAGGGAGCAGGAAATGGTAAATTGCCGCATTACGGACAAGCTAGACCAGGATACCGGTGACACGTCATGCCCCAGCCAAGAAAAGATCCTGGAAAACGAAATCACTACACTATGTACGTCGTTTTTAATTCCGGAAGACGGCTCTAAGTCATTTCCGGTGAGCCATAGAAGGCAAGTACGCGCGAATTTAACAATGGTCGGGGTAAAATGGAAAGATTATTGGGAATAATCAACGAACTAAGAGCGGAAAATAAGAAAAGGACGGGAAATTAAATTAATAAGGGAACAAAAACAAGCGTCGCAGGGTGCTAGTCGTGAAATTAGGTCGCGCGCCACAACAGGTACAACGCCGGGTATCAGCTACGCGGAACTGGTTCGCGCGGGTCCCCCTAACATAACCGATATTGCGCCACCCGTTAGCAGAAACGCATTTAGTGTCAGCGTGATGGCGGTTAACGAGAAGACCACGCCGGAGGAAGTAGGGAAAATATTGAGGGAAAAAGTAAATCCGGAAAATATAGCCGTTAAAAAGATACGACACACGAGACAGGGTATAATCGTAGATTGTGCAGGGAAAGGGGACGCGGAGAAGTTAACACGCGCGGTTCAAGAAACGGGAACTCTACAGGGAAGAGAAATCAAGAAAGGCCATCCGCGCATACTGTTTAGAAAGGTCGACAGGGAAATAACGGCAGACCAAATTATAGGGAAGATAGTAAGTTTTAACAGGGATCTGGTACGGAAAAGAGGAGGCGAAGATAGGTTTAAGGGAGAAATTAAAGAGAGGTTTAGGTTAGGCGGCAGAGGACGCAACCCTTACGCGGATGTAGTTTTGAGGTCCACCCGAACTTAGAAAGGAAATGGTAGGAAAGGAGGTGTGTTTAGGATGGAGTAGCGTGACAGTGGAGGACCATCTTTCGGTCCTACACTGTTACAAATGCTGGCATAGGTCATCAGGCCAGAAACTGCGCAAACAAAGAATATTGCGGAAGATGCGCGAAGTAGGGCACAGGGCCATGGAATGTCGATCGCAAAGGATAAGGTGCATTCAATGTGTACGGGCGAACGACGAAGCGTGCCGCGAGAGATTCGACGAACGCCACGAAGTACTAGACTTCAATTGCGGAAGTCACGCGTCAATAAAACGAGGAATTTCGCTAAAGACCGATTATGGACATTAAAACCAAAAAGTAACGACCGGAGCACACGGAAGGCGGCCGTTGAGACTAGCGCAATTAAACGCGGGAAGGGTAAAGGGCGACGAGTAATCTCGTAAAACTTTAAAAAACGAGGACATCGACATCTGCTTCGTACAGGAACCACACGTGTACCGCGGAAAAATAATAGGGTTTCCGGCGGAGTACGAGGTAGCCGCGGAACAAACGAGGGGACCAAGAGTTGCATCATACACCACAGACAGGGGTTATCGTCGACACTAGTCGGACAGCTATCGGACGAACTGATCACCACGTGCGAGATAAAATCCGTCGTCGGAACCTCACTTTTACGCCGTGTTGGTCTATTTACCGCCGACCGGAAGTGCTTACGACGACGACGAGCTCGTGGCTAAATTCGATCGGGTTACACGCGCGCTAAACGGGAAACTTGCGGTTTTTGCGGGAGACTTTAACGCGAAATCACCGTTGTGGGGGGGCGCCGAAGAAAACGCGAGGGGCGCCGCGATTTGCGATATAATCGAAACTCGGAATTTGATATCTTTTAACGACAACGAGGGACCAACGTTCGAAGGCCCCAGAGGAACGAGTCACGTAGACGCCACGTTCGGAACGGTCGAGATGTACAACGCGTCGCGCGAATGGAACGTAACAGAAATAGAAACGCTGTCCGACCACAAATTAATCACGTGGATGCTGGAAATCGACGAGGAAGCGAACGACGAAGGTCTAACCGTGAGGTATTGTAACGGCAAGGCAAGGTGGGAAGAATTCGACCGCGTATATCGAGCGGAAATAGGCGACATAGCGGAGGCGGCAAACCAAATCGAGAGTGACGATGCCCTGGAGGATGCGCAGCTAAACTAAACGAAGCCGTAAGGGTAGCGTGCGAGGTCTCGATGCCTCGCAAAAGAGCTACAGAAAGAGCGTGCCGTGGTGGACGCCGGAACTGACAACTCTGAGAAGGGAAGTCAACCAGCCCGGAAATCGAAACGCCACACTACGATTCCGGAAAGACGAGAAGCAAGGATACGGGAATACCGCGAGGTAAGAGCGAGGTACAAACAAACGATAGAGGAGACACGCACGCGGAAGTGGAAAGAGTACTGCGCACAAAACTCCCTTGGGAACGGCTACAGGATACTAAGGGGTAAGCAGACGGAAGACGCGGCCTAACTACGGTCAGGCGGGAAGACGGGTCGATGACGACGGTGCGTTAGAAACCGCGGAGACGCTATTGGAAACGTTCTTTCCGACGGACGACCGCAATAGCGACGAGCCGGTTCACCGGGCCATAAGGAAGGCACACGAGACCCCGGGAATGTGGGGACCGGACGACCGAAGTATCACCGCAGAGGAAATTCGCAAAGCGTTAAAACGCATGAGCGACAAGAAAGCACCGGGACACGACGGGATCACACCGGACGCGGCGTTAAAGCGCTGGACGCGACGCCGGATGTCTGGTCAAAGATCTTCGACGCGTGTCTAGATAGGAGTATTTCCGGCATGCTGGAAATTACAAACCATGCGATTTATACCGAAAGCGGAAGGAGCGACGCCACGGACCCGAAAACGTACCGGCCGATAAGGTTACTTCCGGTCATAGGAAAAGCCCTGGACAGAATAATAGCCACGCGTATCGAACATCACGTTAAAGCCGCGGGAGGATTTAACCCCAATCAATTCGGCTTCAGCTCGGGAAAGACCACCGTAGATGCGATAAGGAAAGCAGTCCGGGAAGTTAAAGCGGCCAAGGCGAGGGGACTACTGCGCCGTCATATCGCTCGACATCCAAAGTGCTTTCGATAGCGCCTGGGTGCCGGCGATAGGATGGGAGATGCAGAGACTCCTACTACCCCGGAATTTAATCAAGATCGCCGGAAGCTACTTCAAGGACAGGACGGCGCAGGTGCAACTGACCAACGAGGTTGCGAGAAGACGAGTAGAACGCGGATGTCCACAGGGAAGCTGTACCGGGCCGGTATATTGGAAAATCATATACGATACCATATTCAGAGCCACGCTGCCACCGGGATGCAGCATAATAGGATACGCCGACGACACGTTATTGATCTCAACGGCCGCCCAATATAAACGGTTAAAAAGCGTAACAAATACTGCACTCGAAACGTTAATCGCGAGTTTAAACTCGAATTTAACGGGAGTAAGTCAGAAGGGGTATTTTACGGTAAACACGTAAACCAGCAGAAACCGTCGTTCAGGTTGGGTAACGAAAGAATTCGCTGCAAAGAGTTTATCAAATATCTAGGCGTCCTGATAGATAACAGGTTAAATTGGAAAGAACACGTTAAATACGCGAGCGCGAAAGGTAAACAAATAGGGAACAAGATAGGCGCGGCCGCGAAATTAACCTGGGGCATCAAGGGCGGCACTTAAAACCATATACGAAGGCGCGATACAGCCGGCCGTATTATACGGAGCAAATATGGGTGAAAGACTAGGCGTCAAAGAGCGGAATAAACTTTAAGGGCACAGAGAACGATGGCCGTAAAGACGGCCCGGGCGTACAGAACGGTTTCGACCGAAGCCGTGCTAGTCTTAAGCACGTTATTGCCGATTGATTTTTGTTACAGGACGAACGCTACCGTGCAGCGGCCCGAAGAGGCGGAAGGGCAAGCGGGAGAGTACTCGACGAGCTGGGATACGTAAACAGAACGGCCGAAACGAGGGTCGACGCCGGCGAACTGGGGCATCCGGCCGACGTGGCTTCATCTTCCGACTTTCATCGGAGAGGAGGAGCGGCCGACGTCAGGTGCTACACGGACGGCTCGGCATCGGAAGGGGAACGGAGCGGCGTACGTAATATACCGAGACGGAGGAAATAGCCAGCGGCGGAGAAAGGCTCGACGAGGGTTGCAGCAACTTCCAGGGCGAGCTGGTCGCGATCGTCGAGGCCCTAAGATACGCGCTGGAACATCTTCGAGACGTTCCGGAAATATCCATCTTGTCGGACAGCAAAGCCGCACTGCTCGCTCTGACAAACGTCGCCAGGCCTACCGAACTCGTGGCGGAGGCCTGGCGGCTGTTACGTCGGGTAGCGGCGGTGTCGGCCGTCAAGCTGCATTGGGTGAAGGCACACGCCGGAAACCCCGGAAACGAGAGGGCAGACCGGCTCGCAAAGGAAGCTGCGAGGACGACAACGCGCGGATCGCCTACGCCAAGATTCCGATGACCACGGTGAAGAGGTTATTGTCGAAAAGGACAATGGAGAGATGGCAGGGAAGATGGACCGGCGCGGCTACCGGCCGCTTAACCTTCAGGTTTCTACCGGACGTCGCACAGAGGATATTTACTGCACCCGAGTTGGACCCTTTACAGTCCAGCTCGTAACGGGCACGGCGGAACCGGAAGTTACCTAAAGATTCGGAAGACCGAAGACGAACGGTGTGCGTGCGGGCACGCCACCGAAGACTGGTCACATAATTTTCGATTGTGAGATCGAGGAAGGCGCTAGAAGGTTGGCGGACGCGAGACTGGTCGGCGCGGGCCTACGGTGGCCACAAGCGTGGAGGAAATCACGGCGATGGCGGGCGAACGGGAATGGTGGACGGAACTATCTAAATTCGCGAAACAAGTGCAGAGACTTAAACCGAACGTTGCGCGAGTAGTGTAATCCGGGTCGTTATTACTAAAATCGCGTCTTTTACCTATTGTGACACATCACCGATTATGACTTTATTACCGATTGGGACAATATAAAACCCGGATTTGACAGTGGCGGGCGCGCGTGCGGCATCAAGTTTCCTAGTGTCGCGCGCAAACTCGTTAAGGACCACCGGATCTAAATTACGTTCCGGTGTTAGAGTAGGCCCCTCGGAAGAGAGGCGGAAGAAACGGATCCCGATAACCACGTAAAGGTCTTGCGAATGGTTGCCGTGGTGGATGCGGGTGGAAGAAGCCGCAGGTCGGTGCGGACCTTGCGTCAACCGGATGTCGCTCGTAAGGAAACGACGGGCGAACGAAGGTCCATCCACGGCATCGTTTCGGGTCAAGTGGAAGTTGCCAAGTTTTTATTGACGTCGCCGACCTTCCGAGGGCAGCGAATCGACGGGAAGGAGTAGCGAATAAGGACCACCGGAGCACCACGGAGTCGGAGCGACGTGGGGCGACGTGTTAGTGAAAGTGCTAGTGCTAGTGACCGCGAGTGACAGTGTTTATCCTGCGGAAATGACGGAAAAGTGCTAGTACTTGAGTAGGTTTGACCGGACGCAAGCTTCACTTGCGTACAGTCGACGCGTTTCCTTCAAGAAAGCGTCGACTTAGATAAAAGCGTCGAGGGCGCGAGCTTCACTCGCGTACAGGCGGCGTCCTTTCCGGCGACGGAGACGATAAGCTCCGTCGCCGGAAACGGCGTACCTTGTGCATGTATGGGTGCGGGCCTCACTCACAGGGACCGCGGTCGCCGACTGTATCCGGCGAACGCGGACCCTTAGAGGTATCCCTCGAGGGCGCGGGCCTCACTGCGTACAGGAGTTGCGGCCGCCGACTGTAGCCGGCGTATGCAAATCCTTAGCCGTAGCCTTCCGGGCACGGGCTTCACTCGTGCACAGATGCCGCCGTTCTCGGTTCACCGAGAGCGGCGGAATCTTAGAGTACGGAACGGGTACGACACCAGTCGTGCGCAGGCACCTTCCTTTCGCCGCCTGCCACCGAAAGGACGGTGTTCTTAGTTAGCGTAAACTAACACGGGCGTGGCTCGTGTATGATACCTTTGATTTTCTAGTTTCGGCGAAATTAGGGTTTCTAGTTAAGTAGTTTTTAAAACACGTAGATTAAGTAACTAAAACGGGCGAAGGCTTCACCGTCGCACAAATTTTTCTCCCCGCTCCAACTCTGGGGAGAAGGAAGTTTTAAGTAGAATAAGCGTAAGGAAATGGACGCGAGTTGCGTCGCGTACAGCCCCTAACCACTACGTGGAACAAGGGCGGCTTACTTAGAATTAGAACTAACATTAATTTAAAAGTGGGCACGGGCAACACTCGTGCACAGATGATTGGGTCGACGGCTGCGTCCGGAAACCCAAGATTCTTAGTTAGATCGTAAGATAGTTTTTAAGAAATAGGAACGGGGCGTCGGAATAGCCGCCGCTCGGACGCCAAATAGCGTCTAATTAAGAAATTAGGGAAAGGGCGCGGTGTTAGACCGCGTACAGGTGTCATGTGACACCTCTAGGTAAGAACAAACAAATAGGGCGGGACGCGGGCAGCCCGCGTCACAACCTGCATCTGCGCAGGTTTAAAATAAATTTAAGTTAGGGTGGCTGCAGGAATAACCGGCGGACAGCTACCGGTGGGTAAAGTTAAAATAAGAACGTAGGAACGGACGTAGGATTAGCTTACGTACAGATGCGATGGCCGCATCTTAGATAATGCAACATAGGGCGGGTACGGGAATAGCTCACAGGCACCTGCGGTGTTCTTAATTAAAGGATGAGGAATAGCCGAGTACAGATGAGGGCGCCGCCTCGGCGACGACTCCAACATCTTAATATAGGTAACACGAGGGAGGAGGCAAGCGGAGCAGCGTGTTTTATTTGACTCAGGATTGCTTGCACAGGGTTTCACACTACCCCGGAGCTGCGAGCCTCTTCCCTACCCTAGTTAAGGTGCATTGTTAATGACACGGAATGTAAGCATTTCTACAGGGCGTTGATTGTACACCTGGAGGAATGTCGATAAAATACTATTTGTAAAATATCGATTATGGGCAAATAAATATATATTGAATTGAATTGAATTGAATTGTATGTGGGTTCTAACCTAATATTACAGATGTAGGCCTTCCGTCATAAAAGTTTGTATTGTAATAAGGTGGCCCTAATGCTAACTTTAAGTCAGGATTTGTATCAGGTTCTGCGCCCCTTTTCTTGGCCCTCTTTGAATTAAAATTAATTTTTAGCGCCATCTAGTTGTGTATAGACTAGTGAGTGTTTTCTGTAATAGAAGTTGATCATGTCTCGTGGAATCTTAAACGTAAAGCCGATGAGAAAATCGATAAAATGATGGAGGGTTCGGGCTATAAAAGAGTACATCTGACCGATAATAACCAGTCTCTACCGAGAGCTGTTGCCGCTAAGAAGAATAAACCTACTTACGACGATATATTTTCAAGATAATGGATTTTCTACATGCTCAATCATGTGAATGATTCAACTCCGAATTGGATCTGTTCGCTTTACCGTCAACGCAGACAAGTATCGAGGGTAGTGAATGGATATTTGACAAACCCTTATCCGCTCTTAGTGATGACGCTCCAATAGAATTTGTAGTGCCCGGAAATGGAAACGATCGGTCTGACCAAATTGTACATCACAGCTAAAGTTCTGAAGCAAGATGACACAGCTCTTACTGATGCGGATGTTGTAGCACCGGTAAACAATTGGACGCATTCGCTTTTCTCACAAGTGGAGGTTTACTTAAATCAGAAGACGGTGTCACAACCAAACAACACCTACGCCTACCGCTCACATATCGAAACGTTGCTAAATTATGGAAAGAAGGCACAGAGTTCACATCTAGGTTGTACCTTATGCCACAATGATACAACTGGGCAGATGAATACACTGGGAAATGCAAAACACGGTTTCTCGAAATATCAAGTACTTGCAGCGACCAGCAAACAAATCGAGATGATTGGTCACGTGCACTCTGATTTGTTTAATCAAGAAAAGCTTCTCATAAGCGGTGTTGAATTAAAGGCTAAATTTGTACGACCAAGAGATACCTTTAGTCTAATGGCGGCTCATGCTTCAACTTACAAGACGGGAATTATGGACGTTAGTTTACTGGTGAGACGTATGCGAATCAATCCCACCATTCTAATTGCACACGCTAAAGCTTTAGAAACAACTGCAGCAAAATATCCAAAATAACAAGGACGACGTAAAAGTGTTAACTATACCTACGGGCATACAGCGAAAATCATTGGATAATATCTTCCTTGGTCAGTTACCTAAACGATGTATCGTAGGTTTTGTCGCAAGTAAAGCCTTCAACGGCCATTACCCCTCAAAGCCATTCAATTTTCGTCACAGTAATATTAATTACATGTCGTTATATTGACGGCCAACAAACTCCTTCGAAGGCCTTACAACCAGACTTTACAGCTAATGGCTTATATGTAAGGGGATATCACACCTTATTCTCCGGTACGGGTATTCATTTTTTGAATGAGGGAAACGATATATTGAGAAGCGATTACCCCAACGGCTACTGTTTAATGGGCTTCGACCTAACCCCTAACTTGTATGCAAACGCTAGCACACACTGGAATTTAGTTAGAAACGGTTCCCTTCGCCTAGAAGGCGGCTTTAAAGAAGCTCTGGTAGAAACCGTTAACTGCTTGGTGTACGCCGAATTCGATAACGTGATTGAGATCGATAAACATAGGAATGTGTTTGTGGATTTCGCCTGTTAAAAGGGACAGCTCTAGATCACAAACTTCAGTGTCAGCACCAAGTGAAAGAAGATGGACGCGTACTTGGACGTACAAGGGTTTAGAGGTGTTGATAATGAATTCATACCGAAAGAAATTGCTGTGATTATAGATCATGGTTCGATGCTGACAAAGTCACCTCGAGATTATTTTATATCAAAGCCCGTGTCAAGACAGATGAGGTACTTAGAGGATAAATATCACGGTTTGAAATGGCGGTCAGGGTATGTGCCATACAACGACTTCCAAGAGGAGCTGATAAGAACTATGCTGCCGTTTAACAAAATTCACGTTAAGGATAGTTAAAAACAACAGTTTTTAAGATTCCTTAACTAACCAATATTAAACTTAGACGAGATTGGTTGCCCCTCGCTTAAAAAAATGAAAAAGGAAGCAAAGGTGTATAGTTGTTTAAACCATACGATCTATGTCTATGTGCGCTCCGGAAAACGCATTACTACTGCAAGACTGTGCGCACACCAACTCCAAAGATGTATGCTGTACAATAATGTGTTTCGACTTGTATGTGCTTCTAATCAGCGGCCACGGCACGCACCTAGACCTTGTTATTGTAAACACGGATCCAGCAAACAAACCAGGCCAGCATTGGACAGCTATCTACATTGACGAGGATGGTGATGGGGAACATTTTGATCCCTTTGGACGACCCCCGCTAGGTTACCATTTACGTTTCTTTGAGAAGAATTCTAGACGGTTCCGCTACAACAAAACAATAGTGCAGGATTACCATTAGGATGTCTGTGGACTTTATACGATTATGTTTTTGTATTTTAGAATATATAATTTAACAACGCTTGATTTTGTTAATAAGTTTTCACTACATGTTTAGTTATAAATGATGAGATAATCCAGTTATTCTATAATGCTTGCTTTTCAAACATTCTACTCTGATAAATAAAAGTGTTTTTAGTAGTTTAGCTGTTTTAATTAAGAGTTCTGTAACAAGATAGGCGTTCATGACCAACTTCTATTACAGAAAACACTTGCTAGTCTATACACAACTGGATGGCGCTAAAAATTAATTTTAATTCAAAGGGGGCCAAGAAAACGGGCACAGAACCTGATATAAATCCTGACTTAAAGTTAGCATTAGGGCCACCTTATTCCGATACAAACTTTTATGACGGGGGCGAAGCCTACACCTGTAAGATTAGGTTAGAACCCACATACAATTGTATCAAGGGGGCCACGATAGGGGCCTAGCCCCAAGAGCTAGTTCCTGCACTTACCTTATAAGGTTAAGGCCCCATACTATTTCCAACCAGGGGGCCGAGACAGGGGCGAGGCCCGAGAACAAGTTTTGAAGATCCACACTTGTCTTACAAGTTATCACTAGGGCCCCTTTATTTCAAATTTTCCGCCATAACCAATCAGAATCCAGAGACTTAGTCCTCAAATTAGAGCACAGCGGCTGAGTGGTGGAGGTAAGGACCAACCAGAAGCCAGAGAGGCGGGTGCACGCACGACAAATCGGTTAAAAGTGGTGCGTGACCTAGTTTTAATCCCTCCAATCAGAACACTATATGTATGCACAATTGCCTAACCACCAAGGGGTATACAGCCAAAAAGACTTTTAATACAACCAAATTAGGGGCTCAACTCCGCCCAAGGGTTGAAAATGGCGCCCGAAAAGAAGCCTCAAAATATACGTCTCCCACGTGGGCGAGTACAAAATGAAGGGGAAGGTGTCCCGGGGGGGGGGGGGGTTGTGACGTAAAAAATGGTGGGGAGGGTGTCGGTGTACTACTACTAAAATACATAAATTGTAATTATAATAAATATTGTATAAAACCACCATTTTTAAGAGATATTTGAGATGTTTTTAAACGATTCATCGTAAAATTAAACAATTTGATCAAAAGAGCATAAAACAAAAGATGAACGAAAACAAATGAAGAATCAAACTTGTCAAACAGTGCTAATATTTGTGTAGTATTGTATACTTACTTCCTAAATTACAAAATGAATTTTTCGAAAGAAGAACTTGTTAATATGATTTACGTACTTGGTGAAAGCGATAAAAATTGTTTTCTAGCTCATCGAATTTATAAGTAAAAATTTCCAAATGCATGACACCTGCAAGTTTCAGCATTTGCAAGATTGAAAGAGCGTTTCGAGCAAACAGGCAGTGTTCATTACGAAGACAATTTAGAACGAGAAAGAACCGCAATTAACGAAGATAATGAACATTCAGTTCTTCAATACGTGATTGAAAATGCTCACGTTTCTTGCCGACAATTGGAATTAGAAGTTGGAGTTTCAAAAACATCAGTTAATAGAATTACAAAAAAATATAAATATCATTCATACCATGACCAACTTGCACAAGAATTAGACGAGGATGACTGTTAATAGATTAAACTTTTGCAATTAGGCCAAAAATAAAAATTTAGAAAAACCCAACTATTTTAGCACGATCTTATATACTGATGAAGCTACTTCCCACAAAAATGGATATGTTAATAGACATAATTTCCAGTATTACGATACTGAGAATCCCAGATTTATAATTCCTGTTGATCATCAACACCGCTGGTCACTTAATGTTTGGGCCGGAATTATTGGGGAAAGAATTATAGGGCCATATTGTTTTGAAAACACGGTCAATGGATATTTATTTTTAAACTCCTTACGCAACGAATTTGAAACTTTTATTAAAGATTTACCTTTACAAACCCTTAGAGAAATGTGGCTGCAATTAGAAGGCGCTCCTCCGCATTTTAGCAGAAACGTTAGAAGTTATTTAAATATCCAGCTTCAAAACAAATGGATTGGAAGAGGAGGGCCGATCTCTTGGCCTGCAAGATCGCCTGACTTGACAAAGTTGGACTTTTTTCTTTGGGGTTGGATTAAAGAAAAAGTTTATCAAACTCCTCCAACGATTGTAGATGATATGAAGGCAAGAATTAGAGACGTCATTCAAAATATAAATGTTTCCACGTTACGAAAAGTAAATTTGTCGTTTATTCAAAGACTTCATGTTTGCCAGCAACAAAATGGTGGTCACATTGAACATTTATTATAATTTTAAGTGTTTGTATTTCATTTAATATGTTTTTTAGTTTCTTTGTATTCATAGCTTGCTTTCACCGACTAATGTTACTCTTTTTCAGTGTTATCAACGAAAAAAATTGAACAAACCTAAATATCTCCGAAACTATTAGAGTTAGGTATAGAACATATTTAATAGGAATGAAAGCCGATTAATAGACGAAGACAAGGCATTAAAAAATATAGGGTGTGCCATTTAAAGAAATGGAGATATAGCATTTTCAAATTTATATTATTGAATTAATTTTTGTGATCACCGTGTATATTGAAATCCAATTTTGAAAATAGATTAAAGTAAGCTCATGTATGAATAAATTCTATACCAAAGATTATTATTTTATCTTTAAAAATAACTGAGATACGCCTACTTGAATTACTACATAAAAATGTCAGTTTTTAGTTAACTTTGCAAAGTAATTATAAAAAAGATGTAAAATTATAAGGAGAATCGAAAAATAAAATAATATATAGGGTTTCTATTTAAAAATCAAAAGTTCTATATTGTACCGCTTTTATATCACACCCTGTAGAAACCAAACTATTTTTAGATCATGCAGCTTATAAAAATAGACAACTTTCGTATTTATTTAAACTTATCTTCTAAATTTAATGCCTAAGGAGATATATATATATATATATATATATATATATATATATATATATATATATGACATAATGGATTACACAGTAGGTCAGTGGTTAAGGTGTCAGACTAGTAAGTTTAAATCAGAGGGTAGCCAGTTGAACCAACAAAATATATGAAAATAATTAAATGCTCACTGCTATTAAACGGAAAGTCTGAAGAGTCCAATCTCACTGTTTAACAGTTATCGGTATTTTTATACAATCGGGCGGCTTTGGAATTTTTTTAAAAGTTAGCGTCTAGATGTCTATTATCCTCTATCTTGAGATGAAGGTTTAAGCGTACATCTGATATAGATTAGTGTTTGTGTTTTTAAAATGTTGCCTGTTTTCGCTTTCAATGTATTAAAATGAGGTTGTACATTATCTTAAAAAAATATTATTACTAAAATTATATCATTTCTTTTAATTTCCACTTTGTAGGTTGGAAGATCGTGTGTTGTTTCACAGATATTTTGAAAAACATGTTAAAAGAAGCATGATTAGGGTTGTACTCACAAAATCGGCACAAAACGTTAGAAAGACAAATCGACCCTGCCGATATTAATAGATCATTAATTACAAAATATATGTGTTATAACTTAATTTTTACAAGATGGACGAGAACACCGCAGAAACCCTTACAGTATTTACCTTATAATTAAAAAAATTAGAAAATTAATTCAATTAAGCATTTAAAACCTACACGTGCAGCAAAAACATTAATCACGTTCATGTAAGTAGCAGCTAAATTTTGACCTTTGTTTGACTTTGTCAATTGTTGCAAATAATTTGTAATTCACTGAATTAAAATTTTCCGAAATTTGTTTTTATTATCATTGTTTTTAAATTTACTAAGCATTTAAAAACTATTGTAATCGGGTCGAGACATTCTTTTTGATGAGTGGTGGGGTTGTGCAAAAGTCAGGTGATTTCGTGGTTAGTTTAAAGTTCCCCTATGATCGTTCTATCACTAAAGTCGCGGATGTACAGGCCACTGATTTAATTAAAACCAATTGATAGCATTTATCATTTGCCAGACGACTTTTTGTAGAGGTGCGTGCTTCATCTTAAATTGCATTATTTTATTTTAGCAAAATTTATAGACAAGATGGCCCCTAATAACTTAAAACCGACTGGTGTATTATTTGAAACGGATGAAGATGTACCTGTTGAAAAAATCCCGATTGGAAATAAGAAGAAGGTGGAATTTACACGTTCGTGGCCTATGATTATATTGTACGGCTATTTTCATGTGATCGCTCTGTATGGAGTTTATTTAACATTTTATGCAAAGCTCTTAACAAGTATTACCGGTAAGTAGGATAATTGCATGCAGTACATTGAACTGAATGCTGTAATAATAGCCTTGCTTCGCTAAACTTCAGATGCAGTTCCTTGACATTTCACGGCCAAATTCTGCTTCCTTTCTTACAGTATTTTAATTTACAATTTGTATAACAGTTTAAATCTTATCTACGCAAGTTATGAATGGGTGCCTCTTTTGTGTAGTATTTTGCATTGTATTTTGCCTATTGAATGAATACAGGAGAGGTATATTACGTAATTGAGCAGGGGGATGATTTTCGTAAAGTAATCGTATAATCTTCAATCTTTCAAATTATTGCATAATTTACCATCCACAATATATTTAATTGTTTTATGTTACGACTCGTATGCAAAATGTGTAAAAAAATATTCATATTTAGTATGCAAAAAGGTATATTACAAAATTTTGAAATTTTTAATAATTGTTTACGTGTTCGTGTGTTAAAGTTAAGATTAAAAATTGTAGAATATGTAAGTGTAATCTTTTGACCTAATATTATTGTACGTTTTATTTTACACACTTTGAATATTGTTTATATGTATTTGATAAAAAGATTATGTGTACTCACCAATTACTCATTCTATGATTGTTTTGCATAAAGGTTAAAGGTTTATTTTTTTAAACGACCAAATCATTCGATTTCTATTTTTAATTACAATAAATGCATGATGTACCATTTAAGTGTTCATTATACATTTTACGATAATTGTGCTCGTGGGCAGATTAGTTAAACCTTTCAGGGCGGGGACTTTTTTATTTATTTATTTAACGCTTTTATTCAATTCACTTTGTCTGTCCGGTTCAAATCTTGTAATTGAATTTTCAACTTGACAATACACGAATATGTATTTTTTGCTTTAACTTTTGCGGCCACATTTGGCCAAATATGGTCGAAATTTTTGTTTATAAAGCTAGAGCCTTGAAATTTAGAACTTAAGCTTCTAGCATAAGACCAAGCACAAAAATATACGAAAAGATGAGTTCATGATTCAGGGGCTGCGCCCGGGGGGCTCAAACTATTGTATTCGGTAAAAAAAATCAACTATTTTTCGATCTCCGGTTTAGCTGAATTTCGGCATACATGTTTATATTGGCCAAGTAAGTTGGAAATTTTTGTTTATAAAACTAGGGTCTTGAAAAATTGAGTTTCTTTCTTTGTTGGAACTTACACCCAAGCGACTAAAAAGTAGAAAATAAAGATAAGTAAAAAAAAAATTTTTTTTAAAAACGCTTTTATTTCCAACGGCCGTCGGCCATATCTCAGGAATGGACTATAGCACAGGTTCGGGAAAAATAACAAAAGTGGCCTGGAAATTATTTTCAGAATTGTAGGTCCACCGCTAGAGGGCGTATTTGACAGTTAAAATTTTAAAAAGCAAAATTTTTCAAAATTTACTCAATTAAGGGGCATAATAAATATAATAATCAGATTCCTCGACAAATTCTGCATATTTTTTATTTGACAAGTTTTAGTCTATCTCTTCAAATAAGGGGTGGTGGAGAGTGGGAACCTTGTTACGAAAAAACGTCTTTAATTCAGGTTCTGCTTGACCGATTTTAATAAACTTGATGTTTTTTGAAAGAGATTTTGTTAAACAATAGAAAATTTGTAAATCTGAAGCAATCTGATTAATAACATAAATGCTAGAGGGCGCTGTTTAATATTTTTTTAATATTGTGTTTTCTCTTTACAAAAATGGAAGTAGGTCTTTAAAAAGTAAACTAAATTAGTAATAAAACAGTGAAAACTGCAAGTCGATATCTTTTTCCTATCCTGAGATATCGTAAGAAACAGGTAAATGGCGGTAATTGTTATTCCAACGTTTAGTAGGCTAGTTCGCGTTAACGGAAATTATTAAATTTAGCCTGAATGAAAAGATCTTACATTGGTATGCAGTAATTTAAACTGTTATCATACTAATGTTATGGTTGCCGTTAGATTACCTAAATGTAATGCTGTCGCTACTAGCAATGAGAACAAGTTATAAAATAATAATGTGACAAATCTAACAATTAAAACCTTAAATAAACAACTACGTAATTAGTGTCGCCCTAGATGTTCGAAACGTCGTCCATCATTTTCAATGCATGAAATCAATCGCTGAAGAGAGGAGAAAACAGCAGTTTCAATTTCTGCCCTTGAAATACTTCGTATTGTCTGTCGTATTCTTTCAATCATGTCAGCTCTTGTTGTGGGTCTATAGGCATAAACGAGATCTTTTATTCGCCCCCACAAATAAGAATCTAAACAAGTTAGGGCTGGAGACCTTGGTGGCCAAATAAATAAACTTCCACGTCCTATCCACCTTTCAGGGTATGATTGATCTAAGAAATTCCGAACATCTCTAGAATAATGTGCCGGGCACCCATCATGTTGCAAGAACATGTCACGACGAATGGCCAAGGGTATGTCTTCTAAAAGAAGTGGCAATTCGTTGCTTAAAAAATCTAAATATCTTTCTCCATTAACAGTCTCATTAAAAAAAGGCCCAACTATTTCTCCACCTAGAATCCCGCACCACACATTTACAGACCAACGACCCTGATGTTGGACCTCCTGCATCCAGTGGGGATTCGTTTCCGACATGCATATTATGTCGATTTACACTACCATCACTATGAAAGGTAGCCTCATCTGTCCACATAATTCGTGAAAGTATTTCAGGATCGTCGTGTATCATATTTGAGAGCCACTTCAAACTATGGGACCATGTGATATGGGTGCAATCTAAAATAGTATATATTATAAAGTAATCAGATCAATAAGACACATTGAAGTCCTTCGTTGTTAGTAAACGAAAAAGGACTTTAAATGCATTAACTCTCGTAATGTTATTACAAATTTTTTGTGCCCACTCTCCCCCACTCCTTATTTGAAGAGATAGACTAAAACTTGTCAAATAAAAAATATGCAGAATTTGTCGAGGAATCTGATTATAATATTTAATATGCTCCTTAATTGAGTAAATTTTGAAAAATTTTAACTATTAAATACGCCCTCTAGTGGTGGACCTACAATTCTCAAAATAATTTCCAGGCGTTTCTCGAGGCCACTTTTGTTATAAAATTTTTTTTTCGAACCTATGCTATAATCCATTCCTAAGATATGGCCGACGGCCGTTCTTAGTTGGCCACCCGGTACTAAAAAGAATAAAATAATTTTTTATCTACCCATTAACATCAAAAATGTTTGTGACTAAATATACATGATATCTTATACTTATAACAAAGCCTATCAACACCTATATTCAAACAATGAAGTGCTAGGCACTACAAAGAGCGCCCCACACTTTTATGTTTCGTCACAAAGATTTTTGATGTTACTGGATAGATTTTATTCTATTTAATACATTTGGAAATAAAAGCGTTTTCTAAGAATGTTTTTTTTACTTATGTTTATTCAGTTGTACTGTCGCTACCGCCGGCATATTTTCCATTGTCTCAGCGCCTAATGACGTGTATATGCGGCGCCATATTAAAAGTTAAAAAAACAGTAACACACGAAACAATAAAGTGAAAAAACCGTATTATACAGGGTGTCCCAAGATATTTGGACACACTTTGATCATGAATGCTGCCTAAGCGGAAAACGATAGAAACGTGTAGTTTTCACTGGTGTACTTGATTTAGCCCAAAGTTTTATTTTAGCTATAAAATAATTTTTTCCCACGAATACAAGGTGTTTTAAAAAAATTGCCATTTCTTAAAGCGAAAATAATGAAGTTTTTTAAATATAACACCCTGTATATTTTGCTGTCACCTTGAAGATGTAATCTTCTACTTTCTAAAAATGTATAATATGGTACTATTTACTCCAAAAACAAAAGAGTTATATAAGTTTATATAGGTACACCTATTGTATACACGTAGGTTAGATATACGTTTTGCTGATTAATGCTTTTAAACCAAAAATTATAAAAATATGCCCTTGCTCGGATTCAAAGGGCTTTAGAAGAGGTCAATGACGTCACTGGTCGCTCTTAGATCAATCTGAGAGCAACATAATAGAAAACGCTATAAGTAAATCTTTGCCATGTGTTAATGCATTATAATGAACACTATTTTCGATTGCAGTAGGCCTAGGAATTGACGTGAAACAGTAATGTTATTTATCTGTCAGTTCACTGTTAATATTATAGTTAACAATATCTAAATACGTGTTGTGTCCGTAGTGTTAAGGAAAAAATGATTTATACAAACCAAGAAAAAGCCCAAACTGTGGTGTTGTTCGAAAAAACAAATTCTGTTGTTAAAACTAGAAGGAAATTTCGTATGCAGTTTCAAAAAGATCGACCGTCTAGAAATTCTATTTTGAGATGGTATCAAACATTTCTAAGAAATGGACCAATTGAAAGAAAAACAAGAGGTAAAATACAAAACAATCCCGATTTTTTAGAACACATTTTAAACATACTTGATATTTTACACCAAAATAATAATCGTATTTCTATAAGAAGAATTGCAGGATTAATTGAATTTTCTAAAAGTGAAGTACAGAGGTGCATGAAAATTTTAAAACTTACACCATATAAAATACAAACTTTTCGAAGTTGCGCGAGAGAGATTATATAAATCGAATTTTCCGGTCTGAGACAATCCTGGACCTGTACAGGGAACAACCAGAAGTTACAATAATCATGTCTGATGAAGCGACATTTCACATAGATGGAAGAATTAACAAACACAATTGTAGAATTTGGGGCACTGAAAACCCTAACGCTTTTAATGAATATCAGCGAGATACTCCAAAAGTTAATGTGTGGTGTGGTGTGACCAAAGAGATCATTTATGGACCTTTCTTTTTTTCTGAGCAAACCGTCACTGGAGTTAACTACACGGATATGTTAGAATTATTCTTTTATCCTCAAGTACAGCAATATGGTAATATGGGGGAGGTATATTTTCAACAAGATGGTGCGCCTCCCATTATTCACTTATTGCGAGAGCATCCGTTACTCAAGCTTTCGGTGAAAAGTGGATAGGGAGAGCAGGACCAATTGAGTGGCCAGCAAATTCACCTGAATTAACGGTCCCGGATTTTTTTCTATGGGGGTACGTTAAAGAGAGGTGCTATAATCCTGCACCACGCAATATAGAGGAATTAAAAAATAATATTAGAAACGTTATTGCCGGAATCACACAAGAAATGCTAGCTAATGCCTTCATGAACCTTCAGTGCCGGCTAACCAAATGTATTGAGGAAAACGGGGGACATATTCAACATTTAAATTTAAATAGTGGTTTATAATGTTTAGTTAGCAGTAACCTATTTTATGTTTTTTCTATTTGTTCTTCATCATCTGTTATTAAAGGTTATTTACTGTTTTAAAAAAATAGTTTTTATTTTTCGTACTGGCGTAATCTCTAGCCCACCCACTTGTCCAGAACCGATCGCTAAGCTTACTGATTAGTTTTTGTTTTGAAAATAGCATGAAAAAGTATTATGTAAGGTACTATTGTCTAAATGTACTGGGTTGTTCATTTAAAAACCTAAAACTTTTGGCAAATTGTATCTGACTGTGCTGATTAAAATGTATGCAGTCGGTGCATAAAACTTACATAACTCTTTTGTTTTGGAGTAAATAGTACCATATTATACATTTTTAGAAAGTAGAAGATTACATCTTCAAGATGACAGCAAAATATACAGGGTGTTATATTTAAAAAACTTCATTAGTTTCGCTTTAAAAAATGGCAATTTTTTAAAACACCTTGTATTCGTGTGAAAAAATTGTTTTATAGCTAAAATAAAACTTTGGGGTAAATCAAGTACACCAGTGCAGACTACAGGTTTCTATCGTTTTCCGTTTAGGCAGCATTCATGATCAAAATGTGTCCAAATATCCTGGGACACCCTGTATAATAAAAACCAAAGATATAAATGCTAAATATATAATAAAAAAACTCAGGATTAAATTTCAAAAAGAAAATAGAACTTAAAACCATGGAGATTACGTTTAAAACTCTGCTACTTGATGATAAATCTTAACACAGGGCACTGCATATACACCAATGTCACATTCTCTACACATGTAGCTGCTCTCCTTTCTTTTCTTTGTTCCTGCCCTCGTTTGGGAGCACACTCTCCTAGTGGCACTCTTCTTTCCCTCTTTCCTTGGAACCAATTCCCTGATCAAAATGAACTGGCTTTGCCTCAGTCGATGAATACCTAAAAAATGCTTTTATGAGAAACGTTAATTGCCAAACTTAATGCTTCAAAATACTTTTCCAACAACTGCCGAACAACTTCTAAGTGGAACTTTGCAAATGTAACCTTTTCTGCATGTTGCGTTTAGTAAGGTACATCCAGCGAATGAAACAATACCTTTGCTTATCATTTTATTGATTTACGAGTGCAATCAATGCTACTAATCATCATGTCCGACCTGTCAATGGCACCCGTATGACCGTTATACTCTCTACAACGAATAAGGGTTTCTTTATATGCTTATTTTAGGGAGAGCGACAATTTGTTGCTGTTAGATTTACGACATCGCGACGGTCTTTCCATTTTAGCACCAACATGGTTTCGTTGCTTCTCCAGTCGACTTCACCAGTGAACAACGAATGCCCTTTATTTAAATAAGGGCTTGATAGTTTAACAATTGCTCCTGTAACACCCAGATGCTGACTTTCTTCGGCTTGTACATTTGATGCTTTACCTGCATATACGCTGAAATCTAAAATGATGTCTGTTTCTCAATCACAAAGAATAATTTAATACCACAGCGATGTCTTTTAGTTTTTATATATTGTTTAAAACTCAACCTTTCTTTGAACAAGACCATACTCTCATCAATAACTAAGTTCCGGAAAGGATAAAAGTGGCACTGAAAGTTTATTTTTAATTTCTGCAATACACGGTCAATTTTATACAGACGATCATTCACCGGCTCTTCCTCGTTATTTGAAAAGTGCAAATAACGGCGAATTCGAAAATATCTGTCTTTTGACAACTATTGTCGAAAAATCGCGGTATGCAATAAATTATCCTGAGACCAGTACTCCTTAATTTCAAGTCTCTTGAAGCGTGACATTAACATAGTTATTGCAAGAAAAACATTCATTTCTGGAACATTAACACCTTTCGAGTTAGCTTTCTGTTCGTTTCTATCACAATTATATTTACTATTTCTTTCGAGAATAGGCTAAGAAAGTAATCTACTTCTTTTGAATCCGGAGTCAAGCTATCACTCTTGAAACCACTTTCACTTTGGTCAAATTCGTGTACTCGAGGGACAAATTCATTCTTAGTCCAAAACATTTTCTGTTCACTTCTCTGCAAAAAGCTTCCAAAAGTTCTGGTTCCTCATTTTGTATAACTTGTTCGGGCTCGTAATTTTCGCCAATCGAACAGACTTTAGAACTAACGCTTTCACTTCAATAACTGGAATCTTGTTGTTTACGCTTGCAAGTTTCTAAAGGTGTCGCATCTATAAGGCAGTAAGTAGTACAATGGATGCAAATATTCGATGTCGGATATATACGTCAGCCGGCCGGTGGGTATATTCTGTGACAGCCGTATTGAATGGGTTGACAAATAGAGCTATCAAGACAGAAAACTGATTGAAAAAGTATAAGACCTTTGTCTTTAATTGTTTTGTAATGACTTCCTAACAATGACTTGGTTTTTCCCAGGTCATTATGCAAATGACTTGGAATTTTCTTTAATGGCTACACATTATTCAAATTGCTGATTTTCCTATGTCGTATTTTCCCTAATGACATTTCTGTTTCCTAGCTCACCCAAATGACTTTTTTATTTCTCCTTAATGACTTATTGTTCTTTGCGAATTTTTAATTCGCCGATTATACTTTAATTAAATATCTGGTGTGAAACAACATACGACCATCCAACCTACAAAGTGGAGATTAAAAGAAATATTATTTTAATTATAATTTGTTTAGGATAACTATGCAACCTCTTCTCTATACGTTCATAACGAAAACAAGAAACATTGTAGAAACAAAAACAATAATTTATGTCAGAATGACGTTTAAAACTTCATGTCAAATAGAGATTAATAGACATAAACACGTTACCTTAAAAAAAAATCCAAACCACCCGCCACTATAAGATATCAGTAATACAGTTTAACCATTTTGATTGATATTTAATTAATTTGTAGACTTTTACCTTACGTTGTATTAAAAAACTTTATAAAGAAAAGTTATGTAAAATTAAATCTTCTTTAAAAATTGTGGCTACACTGGTTCTTATAAAACTAATCGTTAATCAGATATTGAAAAAATTGAACTAACACATAAATTCTACCTTAGAAATTACACGTTGAATCAAAAAATTGCATAGAACGTAATTAATCGATATGTTTAAGGTCTATATCTAAGTATTTTTATATCTTTGAAATATGTAGCTGTTTTAGAAATATTTGGTAAAAACCAAAAACTGACCCTAATAACCCCCGCCCCCTTTCCGCCACTGGTTTGATTTAGCGATAGTGAAAAAAAACCGATTGCATAACCTTCTATACCTACAAATGTATTTGTAGGTTGGAAGGTAGAAATTAATGAATGTAGATTCTACAACTTGGAGCTGCATTCGTATCTAGGGTTCTTTTGGCTGGTTTCAATCAATTCAATCTTGTATTAAGGGTTGTACGTTATCTAGTATTTAGTGTCAATGTTGAATGAAGCTCGTTTGGATCGGAATCCATTACCCACAACGGGCGTTCTTTTTTAGGTATTACCTCAATGCACCATCTTGTTTCCGTGTTCCTTTTTGGTTTTTACCCACCTTGTTTCCGCGATATCTTTTTTCGTGTGCATGTTTGGCTTTCGGCAATCTTGTCTGCACCATCTCGTTTCAGTGTGCCTTTTTGGCTTTCTCTCATCTTGTTTACATCATCTTTTTTTCCGTGTGCATTTTTGGTTTCAACTATCTTGTTTGCGCCTTTTGTTTTCATGTGAATTTGGCTTTCTGCCATGTTATTTGGGCCATCTTGTTTCCATATTTTGTTTTCAGCCATCTCCTCTCCGTGTCCCTTGTTGGCTTTCCAACATCCTGTTTGCGCCATCTTGTTCCCGTGCGCCTTTTTGGCTTTCCCCATCTTGCTTGCGCCATCCTCTTTTTCCATGTGCATTTTTAGTTTCTGCTATTCTGTTTGGGCCATCTTGTTTTCCAATCCCTTTTTGGCGTTTCGTCATGTTTGCGCCATCATGTTTTCGTGTACCTTTTTGAATTTCCGGCACCTTGTTTTCATGTGGCTTTTTGGCATTCCACCGTCTTGTTTGCACCATCCTTTTTTTTCCGTGTGCATTTTCTGCCTTCAGCCATCTTGTTTTCATATGACTTTTTGGCTTTCTGTCATTATGTTTACGTCATCTTGTTTTGTATTTAGTTTTCAGCATCTCGTTTCTAGATCCCCTTTTGGCTTTCCGTCATCCTGTTTGCGTCATCTTGTTTTCGTGTGCGTTTTTGGCTTTCGGCCATATTATTTGCACCATCTTGTTTTCGTATGCGTTTTGGATTTTTGCCATTTTCTGTATACAGTTTTAAGCCATTTTGTTTCCTAGTACCTTTCCTTATGTAGGTATATTTATGGGAAACCCATTACCAACAACTGGGTGTTTTTTTAGATATTACCTCCATGGATTACCTTGTTTCCGTAGGGGATTGCATCCTTTTGGCTGATTTAAATCAGCTGGTTCCAACCGGTATGTTTGTGGTTACACCATCTATATTAAACCCATTGCCAATAACCGGGAGTTCTCTTTAGGTGTTACACATACATAATCTTGTTTCCTTGTACTCTTTGGCTTTCGGTCATATTGTTTGCGCCGCATTGTTTTTGTATGCTTTTTTGGCTTTGCTCCATCTTGATTCCGTATTTGGTTTTCAGCCATATTGTTTCCGTGTACCCTTTTGGCGTTACGCCTTCTTGTTTTTGGTTTTCGACCACTGTCCGTATCAAACATTCTTTTGGTGTATCTTGTTTTCGCAACTAATGTCCTATTGGCACAAGCTGATTTCAAATTAATATTTTAGAGTTTCATCTTGTTTCTGTTTCTAGGATCCTTTGACGGAAACTGTTTTAAGGTCTCCATACTGGTAAGTCTAATAAGGTTCTCGGGGTGAAATGAACATCTTGAAACTTATTTATACACCTAAGGTCCTTCTAACAGAGCCTAGTTTTAAATCAACATCTTAGAGTTGAAACATGAATATTTTTTCTATATCTAAGATGTTTCAAATCAACATTTTGGATTCATTTCGAATATTACTTAACACTTCAATAATTGGAAATAATAACTTTTGTTGGTTTAATATTAGTAAAAATAAAAAATTAAGTGTATTATGAAAATTGGAAATGAACGTGAATTACATCCAGCATCTTGCTTCTACACCTAAGGTCCTTTTGCAAGATACAAATGTATCTTGTATACCTTAGATGTAAAAGACCCAAACATAAACATTTCAGTTATGTGTTATTACACTCAATTATAATATTTATCTTTTAGGTTTTTTCCCTCTCAGGTCCTTTTGGAAGAGATAAATGTGGTTTAAGAGTATAAAAATGTAAACATTCACGATTATTATACATAATGTTTGATTTAAGACTATGAAAATATAAACTTCCACGATAAATATTTCAATTATGTGTAATAACACATAACTGAAATTTTTATGTTTGGGTCTTTTACATCTAAGGTCCTTTTGGAAGAGATAAACGTGATTTAACAGGAATTAATGTTTATAACCAAATACAAGTTAAATCGAAAATAAATATAAGATAACTGTGATTTAAGAATATGAAGATATAAACTATCACGATTATTACACATAATGAGTAACTTAAAAGTATGGAAATGTAAACTTTGACGATTATTACACATAATTAAAATATTTATCTTTCGGTTTTTTTTAAATCGTGTATTTTTCTATTTATATCTCACATAAATTTATACGTTTCGATAACAATTACAGTTATTATTCCCGGTAAATGGTAATATTTACGTTTTCGTATTTTTCATATTTCATAAATTTGTTTTAACATCCCAAACAATACTTAAAGATATTACAATTTACTAAGGCTGGTAACTGTATTTACTATCGAAACGTAACAATTTATCTAAAATATAAATAGAAAACTACACGATTTAAAAACCCAAAAGATAAGTATTTTAATATTGTGATTTACAAGGAACTAATGTTTATCAACAAGACATTTGTTGTACTTAGCTGCAGCTCAATACATTTACCATGGTGTATATGTATTGCATCTTGCTTCGTTCTAAGGTCTATTTGGCAGTATGAAAATTGGAATTAATTTGAATGACATCTGGCAGAAACCCCAATAAGATCGACCCTTGGTTAGTTTACCCTGTTTCTAACATGAGGTTTCATCAATAGAAAACAATCAACATCTCGGACATAAACTTTGAAGGTTGTAAAATCTTTTAGACAGATGCTGATTTCATGCTGCAATCGGAAACCTTGAAATAAAGTCCATTTGATATATGCTGTTATGGCATTCTGTATCTAAGGTCGTTTTGACAGAACGTATAACCTCATTGAAGTAAGACGTTTGACTGGATTGGTTCGCTATTCCTACTATTAGTTGTCTCGCTCACCCACATTCACACGAACACACACACGCACACGCACATGCACACGCATACGCACACGCACACGAACGCGCACACGCACACGCACACGCACACTCACACGCACACGCAAATGCACACGAAGACGCAGACGCAGACGCAGAGGCAGAGGCAGACGCAGACGCAGACGCAGAGGCAGACGCAGACGCAGAGGCAGACGCACACGCACACGCGCACCACACGCGTACGCGTACGCGCACATACACACGCACGCGCGCGCACGTGCAACCGCGCCCGCACACGCACACACACACACACACACACACACACACACACGCACACAAATACAAACACAAACACAAGCACAAACACAAACACAAACACAAACACAAACACAAACACAAACGCAAACGCAAACGCAAACGCAAACGCAAACGCAAACGCAAACGCAATCGCAAACTCAAACTCAAACTCAAACTCAAACGCAATCGCAAACGTAAAAGCAGACGCAGACGCAGACGCACACGCAGACGCAGACGCAGACGCAGACGCAGACGCAGACGCAGACGCAGACGCAGACGCAGACGCAGACGCAGACGCAGACGCAGACGCAAAGGCAAACGCAAATGCAAACGCAAACGCAAACGCAAACGCAAACGAATTTTAGAGAAAACTAAGTAGTAATTTTATCAGTTAGCAAATGTACGTATAATGATTAAGTCATTTTTATTAATGTAACCAAACTCGGCATGTAAATGGATACACAATAAAGTAACTAATAGATTTCTTGCGATGAATTAACTAGAAGCAAAAGTTTTGAAATGTATGAATTTTAAAAACGCATGTAAGATGTATATTTTAGTGTCAGTTTTCAACTTGTTCTGTGCGTAGCTGAGAATAATAACTTAAATACCTTTATGTACATCACTTCCGGAATTACTGTACGTTTCAAGCTATTCCGATTATATAGATGAGTCTGACAGGTCCTGTAACATTTTCTTTCTTTAGCACTAAGGGGGACGTGGTTCAGCATCACCTTTTCCTCTTTAGTGAAGTAAATCCTGATGTGTCAGATTTTCTAAACGGATCTAAAGACAAAGTGATTCTTTCTAATGGTTTACCAGTTCGCTTTAATTCCCTTACCAACGTAGTAGCTAAAGTGGCTAACACATTCTGTTTTTAACTAAAAAAGCACACCCTTTACAGGAAAACACTACATTTTTATAAAAAAGTGGAAATACCGTGAATCTTACAGATTAAACGTATGTTGTATCGTGGAGCTTTGTGAGCACTTGCTGTGTTTACATATACGTATGTCCTTGTTGGATGGGAAACAAAAACCACACTGTGTTTGAACCCATGTCATTAACAAGTTGGTGTAATTTCTCCATCGACGTCGTCGGTACTTTAACACTGCGCACATTCGTCACCACAGCAGGCCGGTTATTGGGTAGCGCTGACAAGAGCATTGATAGTCCACCGCATCCTATCATGACGGAATTGTGAATAAATATGGTGAGGTGCAGGCTAAGCGTTGCATGAGTTGTCTTGGTTTAGAAAATGCGAATGCAAACCGGCCTGCGAAAATGATATGCACGTTGCAATATTTAAACTACATAGAAAATTTGAAATACAATAGGTTTGTCAATAGTATATATCTTAATAGCCACATCACGTTTTCGTTTTCTTTAAACTTACATCGAGCTAATTGGACCTATGGTAACATAATCTGCTTAACGTTCGGGGGGTAATGGGTCCGATCCCCATTACCGTCTCTATTGTATCAGGTTTTTTCAGGGGGTTTTCCTCATACACAAATAGTAGTATGATCACTGCGTATACGCATATCCTGCGTGTATTTAGACTAACACTGGGGTCTTACCTTCCCCTTCAGAACCCTAACTCTATTCCTTCCGATCCTATCCTGAGCGCACCCATCCTTAATCCCACCAAGCATATATACATAATGCATATATGTATGCTGAGAATCAATCGGTGTGGCTGATGGAGCGTGGAAAGCTCGAGCATCCCGCCTTTCCTTTCCTTTTTCCTTTAAACTTACAGTAAATTTCTTCAGTTTGTCTTGAACTATTTAGCCACATTTAACTATATCTACCTTAATTGCTGGTTTAATATTATTAATTTTATATTCATTTAGTTAAATGTTTACGTCCTAATATTTGATTCTTACCCACTACGCGTATTTGATCAAAATTAGAAAACAAAAAATTTTAGTGAATTCTGTTTAGATTAATTACCTTTGGGACATTGTTATACTTGCCTTACGTAAATACGTTGTGGCTATTCTCGATTTTGAAAATATACGCCATCTTAATAACTAATGCGTGAAATTTTCTGCTCTACCTCAAACATCGTTTTCGTTTCATCAATGTATAAAGTGACATCTTCCTATCATCAAATACCGCATGTAAATATAAACTACTTGGAGACTACGCGTACGTAGCAAAAACGGAATTTGGCATTCATTTAGCAGCCGTGAACAATTTCATTTTGGGACCTATTTAACACTTTATTTGCGTTTAAGTAGTTGTTGTTTACGCTATACTTAATGTGATTTTCCAAACGTGACGATTATCGACTACCTACCTGCTAAGATCTTGTTGGTGACCGTACGTAAACACGTTCCAGCAAAGTGGATATCAGGATGAGCTACATGATAAAAGGATTTTTGATGACCTGCACAATGCGAAGGAACGTTCGTGTCCGTCTATTAGTTACTAATAGTTATTCAGCATGTTATTATCAAAAGAGCTGTTCATAATGTCAAGTCGTGCATTCTTGCGTGTGAACGATATAGATAATCTAGAATTTCTTGAGGTAATCCTCCGAATAAAATTTTGGAAATTATTTCTGTCAACGTGGTGACTACTGTCCTACGCCTTTTTTATATCGGCATCGCTGACGAACCGATTTGCTTTAGGACGTTCTATATGAGTTTTTTGGGACCACTTGCTACACGTTTATTTGGAGATAGTCACTCTTGTTGAGAATCAGTGTTGGTTTACAATTGTGTTTTACCTGCCGATTGACCAATTGCTTAAAGCAGTGTTGGATGTTAAATAACAGTGTACGCACGTATGTATAACAGTATCTTATGAATCCATTTTAATTATATGGAACGCTCTCGTGTGGTGTTTATCTCTCCGTACGATCGTGCAGAGAGACAGACATAAGCTGATTGGTATACGACTAATTTGAGCTCATCACTGACATACGTCCTTCGGATCCAATTCTACCTAGAGCTACGTTTATATAAATCTAAAGTGCACATTTTGACTAAACTGTTAAATATTTTTAATAACTTTTTCAGCAATAGTATCGCTTTTAACGTTGTCTGCCCTGACTGTTTCGTGTAACACTACAGCAGGTCTGTAGATAGAAATCATTTATCACCAATTAGTTGGGTATGTAAACCTTATAATGATTACTATCGTAAAATAATAATATTAGGAGTTACACCAGCGTTTTTAAAAACAGGCAACTAAGTTCTGTGTGAAGAATAAATAGAATGTGAATATTACCACTGTTATGATAAAGGCCTTGATACTACTATGAAACTAGTATGATGTCATGATAGTTATCTTTACCTCGTTTGAGACTTTCCCAGCCCACCCTGTAGAGAGAATAAATCTCCATAGTTATTGCATAAAATGGTCGAATTTTAAATACAGCAATAATAAACAGCGTGAAAAAAGTTGTTTATTCCAGTAAATTTCTAGAACTAGTAAGTACATTTGTGGTGCGTTTCTGTTATTAAATTTAATAGCTATGAAAACTGTGTGATCTACATTATTACAAACTAAGATATTGCACTGAATTTGAGTAATTTTTGCGCTACTGAAGTATGCAAGCTTAGCGTTTATTTAAAACTGCCATTTCTTTGAAATGGCAGTTCAGGCGTTTTTAATATCTAATATCTTCATTTTTGTTAAATACGATATACAGTTTTTAAAAAGAGGAAACCAAACAATTACTTTACGCTAATTGATCATGTCTAAAGTATAAATGCGAAGTGATGGACTAGACGAGGAGTGTTTTTATGTCACAAAACCATTCAAACAATTTGAACTAAAGCGAATGACATTCTTTTATTTACTTATTCAAAGATAACAAATTAATACACAATTCCTTACGATAAGCACATAAAATACAAAATTATAAAATCTTCAGGAACTTGAATAGTTATCGTTTTATATAGTAGTGAACATTTTTAGATAGAGGTAGGGCTACCGACGAAGCCTCCTCAAGCGCCAGCGTATCATTGAACGTACTGCTAGGGTAATGAGGAAAGCCCTTCTTCAATATAACTCTTTTATTTACACAACGTCCATTTTATACTCATGTATTATGTTATGCAACATTAGATTACACCGCGAGTTTCTATTGTGATTATTTTAAACACAGGACGTTAGCTTAAAAAGATAAATATTTTAATTATGAACGTTAGACGTGAAAGTTTTAATTCTAATCTATAGAATTATTTTAAAATGTTAGACCACAGCGGAAAAATACTATAGTCAGCGGCAATGGTTTGAATAAAACTAAAATATTATTTTAAATAGTAAAAACAACGGTACAAAATGCCGATAAAATAGAATACTTAAGAACCAACAACAACGAATAAAATAATATGCAGCAGGCGATGATTCCGGGCGTAAACTATACCGTTCTTTAGTCTCCAGTATATTATAATATTCTTTAATTTTCCCTCAGTCTCGATAGTGAAAATCATGTCGCTGTTACCTTAGTTGTTCAGAAACAGCTGATTTAGCTAAAATGTCAATGTTGTTTTTAGTCTGAACTAACCGACATTTGAGGTTAGTTTATTTTAAACAGATTTTAAAAGTGAAAAGAAATTTTTATTATTAGAGATTAAGGAATGTAGTAGGTTGGATGGAGTGCATTAAAAGAGTAGTGGGTTTACTATAGATACCGATTTCAAGACTATTGTTTAGGTAAATCTAGAAAGCTGAGTTTATCGTAATAAAATAATATAAAATTTAGTTGAAAGTAATTGCGAATTTAGCTTTCTAGACTTACATATATCCACTTAAACACTAATCTTGAAATCGGTATCTACAGAAAACACATTACCACACAGCATGTGATCTCTTTTAATTAATTCCAGCGTATTATAAGATTACTCGCTGCTTTTCATTTTTTCTTCAGTCGTCTTAACGATCTTAATTGTAATACAGAACTTCGTATCATTTATAATCTAGCAAAGAATAATGGTTACCCTTTCCAACTGAATGTAACATTCTTCACAATAATGCTCTAAGACTTTAACCCCGATTTCTAGGAACAAATGTTTTTTTCCATACTGCTGCTTAATATGTTATTGAATATTTGTTTAATACCCACAACATGAATTTTTCCTTTTCTTCCAACAATTACCTTTTGTACTAAAGACAACACGGACCTACTAGATAAATCATATGGTTATAAACTCAAGTGCAGTAGCTGCGACGTTTTTTACATTGGACAGACTAGACGAAAATTCAAAACCAAATTTTCAGAATATTTCTTCTGTAACAAACGGAATAATTTCAACGACAAGTCTTCATTTGCTGATTACATCTTCAAATTGGGTCATTATTTCAACCCTCCATAAGTAGAGAATATGCCTTTGTTTTCTACACTCGCACGTGCGACCGGAGGAATTTGACACCACTTTTGATCTGAGTGCTCTATGTTTTCCTCTTAATTGCTTGTTAATAACTTAGAAACAACCTTTGGCTTTCGTACTAAATGCAACTGATTACCTTGTTTTTTTAACTGCTTTGTAACGCAACTTGCCTCGATTACATAATACCAAGGTTGGACCTTTCACCTTTTTGTATAATAATTATACTCATTATATGCCTTTGTTTTCTACACTTGGGAGAGCCGCACGCGCGACCGGTGGAACTTGACACCACTTTTGATCTGAGTGCTCTATGTTTTCCTCTTAATTGCTTGTTAATAACTTAGAAACAACCTTTGGCTTACGTACTAAATGCAACTGATTACCTTGTTTTTTTTAACTGCTTTGTAACGCAACTTGCCTCGATTACATAATACCAAGGTTGGACCTTTCACCTTTTTGTATAATAATTATACTCATTTTTTTTTAAACATATTTATCGTATTAAACTTTACAGTTAATCATATAGTAAGTAGTAATTTACAAAAGCAGGCATTGATAAATCATTTTAAAAAATATGGATCATTAAGACGCGATAGCCGCAAATGTCCGAATAGAATAGTGGCTTTCTGTTATAGATGTAAGATACTGTACTGTTTGTTCTTCATCAAACGTAAATGATATCTTTTCTGGGGACATTCAAACGAGTCCTGATACTCTCAATTTCTATTTTCTTCGATGCTTATCTAGTTTATGTGCTGGTACAGGTGTTTAGAATAACGGCGTATGGTAACTGATTAGAAACACATACAAGTCGAACCAGTTCTTGTGGCTGAGAGCCAAATGAACACATTTCGTATAGGTAAGAAACGGAGAATGAAAGGTTTTATATAAATCCTGAAACATACAATTCAAAACAAAGAAATTAGCAAACAAATTAGCTGACATTTAACCAAAACCCCAAACGAAAATTACGCACAAAACATGCAACAAAACATGCCAAAGAAACTAAGCCATGCAAAGAATTAGTAGCATACATGCAAACAAAGAAAATAGCAAACAAGTAAAACACATAAACACGTAAACCCCCACGCAAAGGAACTAGCATTCTAATTACTTAATAAATAAACAAACATACACCTACAAATCCCAAATACCCGAAACATACACGAAATAATCCAGAGCACATACCAAAGTAACTAAAACGTAATAAAATTTACTAGTGAGTAAACGCGCACAACCAAATCAATCAAGTAAACTTTCAAACGTACTGACATCCCAACATACAAATGTCCAAGACACAAAGCAAGCAACCAACAAACATCTAGCACACCAAACTAGCCTAAACATTCAATAAAACATTTCAAAAGAAACATGTATATTTTTCCAGTAACTTGTAGTTTCTTTGTTTTGAGGTTGTATGTTTACGTGTTTGTATGTTTACTTATTTGACTGTGCTTGTTTGCTACTAGTTTTTTGCATGCCTTAATTTTTTGTGTGTTTCCTTGTTTATGTGGTGTGTTCGGATATTTCAGCTGTGTTGGGGTCCTTGTTAAGTAACTTGCTTTTTAGTTCCTGGTTTATTTTACGTAACTTATAAATTATGTGGCAAAATATTCACATAGATTTTTAAATTATATAATCTAGTAATCTTGCGCTTTTTGGAGTTAAGCAGCCTATGCTGTGTTTGTCTAACAAGAAATGTGTTTAGTGTAATAGGTTGTTGCGTTTTAATTTTACACTAAAATATAAATCGAAGAAAAATCATAATTGTGAATAGTTTAAAGTAGTGTCCTCTAACGGGGGAATAATTAGTAAGGGATACAGGTCATATACGGATCTGCGTCTTTTTTTAATATTCTTGCCAACATCTGGCAAATTTAAAATTATCTAGTGATAGTGGGAATTTTTGAATAGCCTTGTGGTTATTCTTTATCCTTTTCGTCGGCCATAAGCTAGAAAAAAATTTTTTATCACGGTGTAATGGGCAAATAACCAATTATTAACTACCTTTTGTTATATAAGGGATTAAGCCTAAAGCACCTAATAAACGATTTGAAGATTATCGTGAAGTAGTTTATCTAAGTTTCAATTCGTGCACTCTTAGGAGGATTAAAACGTTTAACAATATACTATCTCAGCTTCTTTATCTAAAACACTTCGATGAAGGTAATTTTTTGTATAATATATGATTTACTTACTGATAGTTTCTCCTACAGGGTTTTAAATTGCAGTCGCAATTTCAATTTTAGTTTACGATTTTGTGGTACGATACTTGTATGAAGTCGTAACTCAAACTTTACGTTTCTGGAGTTTATTATATTTTACCGTTGTACATACATTATTATAATGATTACGCTTTGCACAATTCCCTTGGTGCAAATTGGTAATTAAAGAGTTGTACAAGCGCACGGTTCATTTATGGTCATATCGAGATTTGGGTGCCTGTGTAAGAAGTGTTACCACGAGCCAATTCTGTGGGAACACAGCAACTGTTGAATACAGGTTAGTGCCGTAATCGGGGAAGTACAATTAGTGCACTGATTTTGTGAATGGTCTATCGTCATCTACATGCTGCAATTAGTAATAAATTTTTAACTATGGATGGTTGATTCATGTTAATACTTACATTATCGTCTGATTATTGTTATCGTTCAATTAAAGAATTTAGTAATGGTCGTTTCAATATTAACGAATTTACAAAATTAGAATTATCCCTTTCAGAATTATGATTGTCAAAATTATTTACATTATACCTACAATGAATTAAGCAACTAAAATTCCACTCTGTGTTAATTAAAGTCAAAAACAAAACCCGATGGAGCAAACTCTGTAATATTCGAAACGCATGCAACTATAAATTAAAGAAAAAAAAAATTTAATTCATTTCAACTAAATTAAAGCTCATGCCAATTAATGAACAATACAAAGCAGTTAAAACCCATGCAACCATTTTTAATATAACCATTGCGTGTGGCATAGGAAACTGTAGCAATGTTGTCTGCAAAATAAATTTTAAAATCAGTGTTGCCGAATTGTAAATTTTCATTATTCAGTCAGGATCTCGCAAGTTCAGCATAAATTTTAAAAAGAAGGGGTAAATTGAATTTTAACGGAATAGTTAGTTTATTGTAAATTCAATTCGTTCTGGGGATTTGTGTAGTGCTTTTCACGCCACAATTTAAAAAGATATTTTGGTGTGTAGCGTTTGTAAATAAAGTCTCTATGTTAATATCTTAAGAGTCTGTTTAATTATCTATTTAAGTATTTAAAGTTGCAATACGAGTGCAATCAATTGCCGGTTGACGACAGATAAGAACGGCTATTGAAATCGTCTGACGTTCCACCTTCAGCACTTACTGGCTCAAGTGCTGGCGAGTTAATATGGAGTCAAACTCATATCGCCATTCTCGTAGCATTGTTGAACCTGCCCGTTTAATTAAAAGTCTCGCGTATTTCAAATAATAGCAGCGGACGAGGGACAACACCCGGAGAAACAACAATATTGGATACTACACTAACAGGAATCTAAAATTAACCATTAAAAACCTCTACGGAGAGAATTTACAATCACACATCACACTCACTATGACTCACACTCACCATTACTCACACTCACTCACACTTCACACTTCCACACTCACTCAACTTCAACTCACACTCACAAACTCACTCACCATCTCACTACACTCACTTTACACTCGCTCACTCTCACCTCACACTCACCACACTCACTCACTCATACACTCATGACTCACTCACACACTCACGACTCTAACTACACTCACTCACTCACTCACTCACACTCATCACACTCACTCATACTTACTCACACTCACTCTCACTCACACTCACTCACACTCACTCACACTCACTCACACACTCACTCACACTCACTCACACTCACTCACACTCACTCACACTCACTCACACTCACTCACACTCACTCACACTCACTCACACTCACTCACACTCACTCACACCTCACACCTCACTCTCACACTCACTCACTCACTCTCACACTCAGACTCACTCACACTCACTCACACTCACCTCCACACTCACTCACCCACTCACATCACCACTACTCCACTCACACCTCACTCATCACCTCACTCACACTCACTCCCTCACTCACACTCACTCACACCTCACCTCACCACCTCACTCACACTCACTCACACTCACTCACACTCCTCACTCACCACTCTCACACTCACTCCACTCACTCACACTCCACTCACACCTCACTCACACTCACTCACAACTCACTCACACTCAACTCACCTCCTCCACTCACCTCACACTCCTCACACTCACTCACACTCACTCACACTCACTCACACTCACTCACACTCACTCACACTCACTCACCTCCACCTCACTCCCACTCACTCACACTCACCACACTCCCACTCACTCCACCACTCACTCACCCTCCCCACTCACTCCACTCACTCACACTCCTCACTCACTCCTCACACTCACTCCCACCTCCTCCTCCCACTCCTCCCACTCACACTCACTCACTCACCTCACTCACACTCACTCCACACTCACTCACACTCACTCACTCACTCACCACTCACACTCACTCACACTCACTCACCACTCCCACTCACTCACACTCACTCACACTCACTCACACTCACTCCACCACTCACACTCACTCACACTCACTCGCACTCACTCACACTTACTCACACTCACTCACACTCACTCACTCACTCTCACTCAGTCACACGAGAAACTACGATCAAAGAAGGGACGATTATTCTGCAAACTAGATTTTCTGGAACGCTGTAGAGATAACATTGTACCAAGAAGTCTGGAATTAACTTTTTACAAACAGAATTACAAAACTGGAAACATTCTACTAAGAGCAAGCGAAGTGCTAGTGACAATCTCTACAGGACTCGAGAAGGTTACTGTACAGTCAACAGAGCTACTGGGACTACATCTTGAACTGAGCAGTAAGATTCACGCCAGCAAATGAAATACGATCAACCAATCATCCAACTTTCGAGACAAACCTATAGCACGCTGCAACGAAGAAGCAGCAAAAGAAATTCGCTGGACTACCATTAAACCAAAGTAGGAGTAAACACACACACACACACACACACACACACACACACACACACACACACACACACACACACACACACACACACACACACACACACACACACACACACACACACACACACACACACACAACACACACACACACAAACACACAAACACACATACACACATACACACATACACACATACACACATACACACACACACACACACACACACACACACACACACACACACACACACACACACACACACACAACTGTAGACGAGGACAAGATAGTGCACAATATCTACAAATATCTACTGGACGAAGCCTCAAGGAGCGTACTCGGTAAAGACTTTAATTTTGTGATCGCGTCTGAACAAATTACTGCGGAAGAACCAATCACAAAACTTGGCGTAGACGCAGCCGAATCCATACGATAAGACGTATTGAAGATAGCACAACCACCGACGAGGAATCGTGCAAAACCGAGCTGATGAGGAACCTAAAGTTCATCAAAGACTTCAGATTGCAGCCACGGTGAAGATCCGAGAGTTGCTACAAAATCCAGCATACCAGCCGATAGGGACAGATTCTACAACATACCTGGAGAAGACCACCAAAAATCAATAAGACAGGCGTATAATTGAGACCAATCTTCAGTTCAACCTGGTCACCACTACAACTAGCGAAATATCTGGCGCAACAACTATACCATATGCGGAACCCGACGTGAAGAAGTCCAAACTCCAAACACTATTTACAAACATCCCGATTAATGAGTCACACTAAAGAAACATTGTCTGAGTCTTTTGTATTTTATCTTCGGGGTAGCTATCTTATTCATGCGCCACTTGGAAACAGAAGTTGTAGATACCACCAGTCTCAAACCCAAATTATGGTTGAGACACATCAATAACACCTTCGTTATTATCGACCACACGGTAGAGAACAGTTTGACAAGTTCTTGGAACATCTAAACAGCGCCCACAACAAAATCAACTTTACCATGGAAGTGGAGGATGACAACAAGCTGCCATTTCTGGGCGTGCTGATAAACAAGAAGAAGGGTGGGCACCTTGGTCACACAGTATACAGGAAAGCCACGCATACCAACAGATATCTCAATGCCAAATCTCACTATCTTCTGGCGCACCTGCAGTCAGTTGTAAAAACACGGGCTCACGGGCTCAACTCGCAAAAGGAAGGAAATGGTAACACTAACAATAGCACTAATGCAAAATGGATTTACAATGGGGAACATCCGAAATGCCTCGACAACCGATTCTCACAGAGGAGGGCGAACCAGCAACCAAGATCACGTTTCCGTATGTAAAAGGAACAACACACAACATTGTGAAAATTCTCAACAAGCACTGCATACAGACATCGTTCAACACGAACAGAAAAATATCTGCAATGGTTCTAACACCGAAAACCATAAATAACTTGGAGAGGCAAGGAGTCTACACCATCCCTAGCAGCCTAGAGGCCGTCGAAACTGAGAAACTGGAATATAACCTCAATACACGAGACGATTGTCAAATATGGGTCCATACATGGATGTTAACACTGGCCAAACATCGTCACACATGAAACCCTCGCCCTCGCAATCACCTACAACAGCGTCCACACCAGGAAGAATAGCAAGAAACACCAAAAACGTAAAAGGTTTATATATATTTTATATCAACGTTATTTGACTTTTTATTTAAAATTACTAATAATAAAAATTGTCAGATAAATTCATAAATTAAGCCCTGATGAATATTCCAACCGGAATTGAAACTTTTCCCTGATTGGAAGTAGTTGATTGCGCATGTTTCGTAATAACCTATTGGACATTTGTGCGCTAAGCTGTCCGCGTATTATTGGCATCCACATGAGTTTCACTTCCACGCTAGTCTGTTTTTTTCCGATTTTGTGCCAGTGCTATGTAAATGACTTCTTTGAGTTTACGGCGAGTTGTATTTTCACTATCTGTGTGGTATCGTATTAGATTAGATGGTTTTCATTCCAGAAATGTTCTCCGATTCTGGATTTTTCTGTTTCGAAAAGGTAAAACAAAAAGATGCACCATTTAGTAGATGATACACTGGTTGTTTTTAGATTACTATTTTAAACCACGATGAGTCACAAGTGAAAGGCGTGGATTGTGTTACATAGCACAGTGATGATTCATAATTCGAAGGTTGTCAAAAGCTAAAGATGTCTACCTGCAGGGACAGATGGTGAAAATCTGAAGGGACCAACCATGTGACGCAGATTAAAAATGGCGACCGTACGCGATTTGTGACGTTTAAATATTTATCGATATGCGACCTTTTGAATTATCGAATTTGACGTTTTACATTTTTATTTTGGGTTGACTGTTGTTTGTTTTTCTGTTATTTGGGTATGAGTTATATCTAAACCAAGAGGAGGGTATTAGGTTGGAACGGTCCCCCGCCTGAAGTGGGTGTGTTGTGGAAGCGGTTTGCGTGGGCTGATATCCTCACCCGTCGAGGAGCTTGGCTCAAGAATTTAACCCTTGCATCTTCCTTTGTTTGTTTATTTTTGATTTATTTAGGATATGCTGGCCTCTTTGGTGCGAATCACTTTTCACGATAATGTTGCCATTGTGTGATTGCTGCCCACTGCGATTGAGGTTTGACGCTGAATCGCTGTGAGGTTTGTTCGTTGAAGTGTTGGTAGGACTTTTGTCTATGTCTTTTGGGGCCGTTTACTTACTAGAAGAAAACTCATCAGTTGAGGGGGTATTATGATATTTGGTTTATGACATACAATCGAATTTCACATAAATAAAAAGCTATTCCTTGGCTTAATATGGAATAGGGTCTTCTTCACGCAGCTACAATATTACACAAAATTATAATGCATTAATCACCTCCGTATCTGTATAATACGATTTGCTTTCGTACTGATGTACATCATAGCAATGTAGGGCGGAAGGATTTAATCACTGTTCCTGAACATAATTTCGAGCTTTTTAAAAAATCGTTTTCATACAATGTATGTAGATTATATAATTCACTTCCGGCGAGTAATAAACATATGTCACCACTTAAATTAAAAAAAAAACATTTCTTAAAAATGTGCTGTGCACTTAGATACCGTTAAGTTACTATATACACATTGCATTTTCATTTCATCTTTTTCTCATACTCAGCCCATCCGCGAAGTGTAAAATTATAATTTTGCGGGCTAAATGGAAGAGCACAGATCGATGCTGTATTCCGAAAGAGAACTTCGCCCTTTGGACATCGAAGTCCTTACATACGCTTTGTCAACTTATTTATGTATATTCTTTGTGTTCAAATAAAGGCATTATTATTAAGAAACAATATCGCACAAAGTAACGTTTTGAGTCTTTAAATGACGTTGAGGATGTGTAAGTTAGTATTAGTGTACAAAACAATTTCTTAAGTTCATTGTATGAAACGTAACTCATATTACACCCCTTACAAACTAGATACGCAACACCAAACATGTTCCAACAACGACTTCACCAAACTCACCCAATATTCCCTAATCATCAGAACCCACGAACATATAGTCAGGCCGTGCAAGGAAATACAAACACTACACAAGCACAACCCCAAGATGTAACTTTACAAAAATTTCTAGAAGAATTTAAAGCTATGTTTTAACAACTGATGCAACAAAACAACATGGTAATAAACATGTTGTCCACAGTCATAAGTAAACTTGTAAGATAATGGCTAATTCACTCCGTATATCATTATGGAATGCTAATGGCATCCTGTCAAAAATCTATGAAATTGAACCATTTTTAAAGCTAAATAATATAGATATCCTACTTATATCTGAGACACACTTTACAGACAGGTCTTTTCTAAGAATAACACACTACACATGCTACAACGCAGAACATCCTGACGGTACAGCGCACGGAGGCACAGCTATATTAATACGGAGCTCAATCGCTCACAATTAACTGGAAAAGTACGAAGAACCGTTTCTCCAATCAACTACTATTCAAGTCTACAAATCCACTAGTAATCTCGGTTGCGTATTGCCCACCCAGGCATAGACTTTCCAAAGACGTCCTCAAGCCATTCTTTCAATCTCTTGGTAACAACTTTATATGTGGAGGTGACTATAACAGCAAACATACCTACTGGGGCTCTCGTCTAATAACTACCAGAGGCAGAGCTTTATATGAACTCATTCGCGAAGAGCCCACGTACTGGCCTACGGATCTAAATAAGGTAGCTGATTTACTGGACTTGTTTATCACCCAAGGTATATCCTCTACCTATACAGATATAGTCAGCAGCACTGACCTATCATCCGATCACACACCAGTCACTGCTAAAATTAGCACTATACTTATTAAAAGACAACCTAGACCATCCCTATACAACCAAAAAACCAACTGGGACGAATTCAGAAGGCTTTTGCAAGAAAATCTCCAAACCAACATCAGCCTGCGCACCCCTAATGATGTAGAGGAAGCCACAGAACACTTCACCACTACTGTTCAATCTGCAGCCTGGAGGGCTACGCCCAAACTTCAAAATTCGGTACGAGAGGATGGAAATATCCCCAATGAAATCCTTGAACTCATCAAACAAAAGAGGAGCGCAAGATCTAAATGGCACAGGACTCGAAACGCAGCTGAAAAAACGATATTTAATAGACTAACCAATGCCCTCAAGAATAAACTCAAACTGCACAAGCAAGAAACTTTTCAACACTACCTAACTTCCTTGTTCCGAGCCGACCACAGTATCTGGAAAGTTTATAAAGCTAATAAAAGACCACAGGCTGTTAATCCACCTTTAAGAAAACCAAATAATGACTGGGCTAAGACAGATCAAGAAAAAGCAGATCTCTTCGCCCAGCACTTTGCCCAAGTTTTCACCTCCTACTCTACGGCACCCCATGTTGAGATTCAAGACTTCCTTCAGACGCCACTTCAAATGTCGGTGCCCATCAAAAGCTTCACCTATACTGAGGTGCTTGATGAAATTCGCCATCTAAACAATAACAAAGCCCCTGGGTATGACCTAATTACGGCTAAGGTACTTACTGAACTGTCCAAAAACAGTATAACGCTTTTACGAAACCTGCTCAACTTCATATTGAGATGCCAATATTCGCCATCATCGTTAAAATTTGCGCAAATCATTCTAATACCAAAACCTGGTAAACCTGCTGAAGATGTTGCCTCTTACCGTCCAATAAGTCTGCTGCCACTACTCTCTAAGCTGTTAGAAAAACTTATAATCAAAAGACTGTATGATAGTGACATATTGGAAAACTGCATACCAGACCATCAGTTTGGAATTAGGCGGTACCATTCCACGATTCAGCAATGCCATAGACTTGTAAATATCATCAATATGACCCTAGACGCCAAATCTTACTGCCCTGCAGTTTTTATAGACATTAAACAGACATTTGACAAGGTGTGGCATGATGGCCTATTATATAAAATTAAAGAACTACTGCTAAATGAATACCACCTTTTGCTAAAATCGTACTTCCAAATCAAACATGGCCAACATTATTCTGACCTCCGACCAATCACCTCAGGTGTGCCTCAAGGCAGTGTCCTTGGACCGCTGCTATATTTACTATGTACCTCAGATGTTCCCACAACAAATGATACACACTTAGGCACATACGCAGATGACACTGTCCTCCTTTCCAATCATACCAATCCTCATATAGCATTCTCTAACCTACAGACCCATCTAACTCATCTTCAGACCTGGCTTGCTAAATGGAGAATCAAGGTCAATGAAATGAAAAGCATTCACGTTACCTTCACTCTAAATCGCTCCGACTGTCCCCCAGTTTTTCTGAACAACGTACCCATTCCTCAAGCAACAGAAGCCCGCTGCGTAGGTCTTCATTTAGACCGACGACTCACCTGGAGGTCTCATATATTGGAAAAGCGTAAAGAGATTGATCTGTGAATCAAGCAAATGTACTGGGCACTTGGCAGAAAGTCGTGTCTTTCCCTCGAAAATAAGATCCTGCTCTACAAAACAGTAATCAGGCCCATATGGACTTACGGCATTGAGCTACGGGGTTGCTCCAATGTTAACATTATTCAACGCCTACAAACCAAAACCATCAGAATGCTAGCAAATGCTCCGTGGTATGTTAGCAATTTGACCCTGAATACGGACCTACAACGGTAGAAGAAGAGCGTACCAAACGAAGTAACACCCACTTTGCGAGGTTGCACGCCCATCCCAACACCCTTGCATCCAACCTTCATCAGGATCCCCCACCGAGAAGATTAAAACTAAAGAAATGGCCCAGTGATCTTAAAGGAGTGCAACTCTAATGAAACGGGATAACATCGCTGGATGGACTCCCCCTCACGTCAAATGTCATCACATTAGCTCATAGAACATTGATTATTGTATTACGTTCTGATTGTTAATTTGCTTATAACCAAAAAAAAAAAAATATTACACCCCTGACAATATCGTTATCGATGGTATTTAAACCTAAAATAAAATCAGAATTGTTTTAATTGTAAAATTGCGAAAGATGAAAAGTATAAGCACACTACTGCATACCAGAGTGTTCGTGATTTACATCCGGAACTTTCCTTTGAATTCAAATTTCCTTTACCCACTTTATGTGTTATGTTTTTAACGATCTGCTTTTTGGGATCTTCTCTAATATTTTTTTTTGTATTTTAATGGATAGCTGAATATGTAATCAAACCATCGTGAACCTTACTAAGTAGCAGTATTTTTCTTTTTGATTTTATTTTATTTCCTAGTTTTCAATTTTTTGTTTCGAATTTAGTTTAGCCAGTTAATTTCAATTAACAAAAAAGTTTGCTTAAACTCTGAAGTAATTTTTTAATTATGCGATGATGTCATTTTATGCAAGTATTCTTTACGTCAGGTTTTTATTTTATGCAGTTTTTATGTAGTTTTTCGTCTAAAGATGACAATTTGTCGAAACAAGTAGCAATTTAATTTACAATAAAATCAGTTAATCGGGAAGGTTTTGTGTTTTACAATTCTCATTTTCTTCATTCTTATTCTAACACGTTCTAATGTTTGCATTGTAATAATAAAACAAAATTTATATATTTTTTGTGGAAATAGCACTATAGTATGCCTAGTTGTTCAACTAAGTGTTTAAAAACCTATCTTGTATGATTATTTACGTGTTATATGAACATAAGAGCATTGTTATATTAAAAAAAGACGTTACATTGAACGTTTTCTTGTATAAACTATAATGGCATAAAATGACCGTTGTTGCATAAATTACAAGCAAATGGCTTAAGTTGACATTCAGCAATTATAAGATTACACATTTTTAAGGAAATCATTAAAGTGATATTACATTGACATTGTGTGCAAACTTGATAACGTATAATAGGAAAATAAGAGAATAATTACATACAAGATTAATATGTTGTTTTTTTACAGTTGTTGTTCTATACTTATGTGGAATACTTGGAATTACCGCGGGTGTTCATAGATTATGGTCCCATCGTTCATACAAAGCTACATGGCAACTAAGATTATTATTAGCTACATTTCAAACTATAGCCTTTCAGGTATATCTTAATAAACGAAGTATATAAAATATACTTAATTACGTTAATAATTATTTTAGGATCCTGTAATAGATTGGGCAAGAGATCATCGTGTTCATCACAAATTTAATGAGACAGATGCAGATCCTTACAATATCAACCGAGGGTTTTTCTTTTCCCATATTGGATGGATGTTTTTCCAAAAGCACCCTGAAGTCAAAGAAAAAGGAAAAGGAGTTGACTTTTCCGATTTGTACGCTGATCCAATTTTGAAATACCAGAAAAAATATTATTTTTACATAATGCCCATAATGTGCTTTATTCTTCCTACATTCTTGCCAATGTACTTATGGGACGAAACTTTTATGAATTCGTTTGTTATTAATATCCTTAGATATATTTTGTGTTTGAACAGCACATTGGCTGTAAATTCGGTCGCTCACAGATGGGGAACGAAACCATACGATAAGTGAGGACATTAACTTAAAAACTATATTACTATAAATGATTATTTTAGATCTTTAAATCCATCAGAAAATTTGACAATGTCAATCCTTACTTTAGGTGAGGGTTGGCACAACTATCATCACGCTTTCCCATGGGATTATAAAACTTCTGAACTTGGAATGAACAGAACTAATATTACAACCGCGTTTATTGATCTTATGGCAAAAATTGGATGGGCTTATGATCTAAAATCAGCAACTGATGATATGGTAAGAAAGCGTGTTTTAAGAACGGGAGATGGAAGTCACGAATTGTGGGGTTGGGGCGATAAAGACCAGTCCATAGAAGAAATAAACGAAGCTGTTATCAAGCACCCAAGAAATGAATAATAAGTTAATTAAGAGGAGAATTTAAGTTATATTTGATTTTGCTCTTGGGGCTGGAATAGGTTATTCTAGGTATAAGTTAAGCTTGTTATAGAATGATACTAAACAATAAAGGGT
>JARFJB010002187.1:452500-460000 GCA_036346205.1 Vesta saturnalis
ATGTTGACTGAATGGTGGTCTTGTGCAGGGTTAATCCACTATAACTTCTTAAAACCAGGTAAAACAATAACGGCTGAAAAGTACTGTAGACAAATGGATGAAATGCACTAGCATTTGCAAAAGAAGTGCCCAGCATTGGTAAACAGAAAAGGGCCGATTCTCTTCATGATAATGAAAGGCCACATGTTCCACGTATCACCATTCAAAGGCTGAACGAACTTGGATATGAAAGTCTGCCTTACCCACTCTATTCACCAGACCTCTCCCCAACTGATTTTCACTTCTTTGCACGTTTAACAAACTTTCTTAATGGAAGAGTGTTTAAAAACCAGACTGGTGCCGAAATTGCATTTAAAGATTTCATTGAATCTAGAGAACCAAATTTTTTTGTGAAAGGCATTAATAAACTGTTATCACGTTGGCATAAGTGTATAGATCAAAATGGTTCTTACTTTGATTAAAATGGTTCAGTAGCGGTTGAGATATTTGTGTTTATTTAAAAACGGACATTATTTTTTGCAACAACCCAAATATCATAGGTTTGTCAATAGTACATATCTTAATAGACACATCACGTTATCGTTTTCTGTAAACTTACATCAAGCTAACTGGACCTGTGGTAACATAATCTACTTAGCGTTCGGGAGGTAATGGGTCCGATCCCCGTTACCGTCTCTATTGCATGAGGCTTTCTCAGGGGGTTTTCCTAATAAACAAATAGTGGTATGATCACTGCGTATACGCATATCCTGCGGCTATTTAGACGAATACTGAGGTGGTGTCTTCCCCCTCCAACCCTTCCGTTCCTACTCTGACCGCACCCATCCTTAATCCCACCATGCATATATACTTAGTGTAGGTATATATGTATGCCAGATATCCATCGGTCGGGCTGAATGAGCGTGGAAATTTCGAGCATCCCGCCTTTCCTTTTTTTCCTTTCCTTTTTCCTTTAAACTCACAGTAAATCTCTCCAGCTTTCCTTGAACTATTTACCCACATTTAATTACATCTAACTTAATTGCTGACTACGCACGTGTTGTGAACAAAATTTTTTGTAATCGTTTACATAAAATTAGAAAAAAATTAAATATGGAAGTATTTGTTGAGAAATGTCAAATTAAATACATAAGCAACAAAGTTTATATATTTAGTTATATACAACTTTTCTCTTAAAGATTGCAAAAAAGATTTTAACGAATTCTGTTTAGCTTTCATTTCTTTTGGGACATTATTACGCTTGCCTTACGTAGATCCGTTATGGCTTTCCTCGATTTTGAAAATGGCTGCCATATTAATAACTAATGTGTGAAATTTTCTGCTCTACCTCAAACATCGTTTTCGTTTCTGCAGTGTAAAAGAAACATCTTCCTATCCTCAAACACCGCACATAAATATAAACTACTTGGACTACCCGTACGTAAGATTTTGGCATCCATTGAGTATCCGTAAACAATCTCATTTTGGGACGTATTTAATAATTTATTGGCGTTATAGTAGTTATTTACGCTATACTTAACGTTTATTTTCCAAATGTAACTTTTATCGACTACCTCTCTACTGGATTTTGTGGGTGACCGTACGTAAACACGTTCCAGCAAAGTGGATATCATGATAAGCTACATGATCTAAAGATTTTTGATGACCTGCCCAATGTGAAGGAACGTTCCGGTACGTCTATTACTTACTGATAGTTATTCAGTGTGTTATGATAAAAGATCTGTTCATAATGTCAAGTCGTGCATTCTTGCGTGTGAATGGTATAGATAATCTAGAATTTCTTGAGGTAATCCTCCGAATAAAATTTTAGAAATTATTTCTATCAACGTAGTGACTAATATCATACGCCTTTTTTTATATCGGCATCGCTAACAAACCTATTTGCTTTAGGACGTTCTAAAGGGTGTCCAAACTTGACCTTCCGATTTAAAATAAATCATCGAAAATATTTCAACTCTACTGATGATTATTTCATTTAAGTATAAATGTTGCGATTAACAAAAAAAAATTATATCCTGCAAGTGCCCCCCCCCCCTCTGCTCCTTTGGCACGCTAACATTCCTTTTTCAAAATTTTAAATCACGTTTTCGCAGATATTCTGGTCAATTTGTCCAATGGAATGAATAATGTTATCTCGAAGCTGTTCACTGGTTTGAGGTTTGAGTTTATTAAAATAAACCCTTCCCTTCAAGAAGTCGCACAAAAAAATAATCTAGAGATGTGAGATCACAAAATCTAGGCGGCCAATTAACTTCAGCCCTTTGAGAAATTGTTAAATCAGCAAACCTTTCCCTTACAATATTGATCATTTCATTCGCAGTGTGGCAAGTGGCACCATCCTGCTGAAACCACATATTCTGGACATCCATACTTTCTAAATTATTCCATAAATATTTTGTTATCATTGTCCTGAAAAAGTTACTTATTTCAGTAATATCCAGTTTCCATATTATTTGCTGATGTGATGTGAGAGTTTATTCGGAGATTATGCTTTTGAATTTGAATTTGTATTTCAATTTTTTTCTTCATTCCAGTAAAACCGCAAATTTCTAGAACTAGTAAGTACATTTGTGGTGCTTTTCTGTTATTAAATTTGTTAATAGCCGTGAAAACTGTTTGCTCTACGTTATTACAAATTAAATTACTGCACTAATATTTGAATAATTTTTCCGCTGCTGAAGTATGGGAAATAAGGAAATATTTAAAAAATTTAACAAGAGGAGGAACTAAAAGAGCCTTCCACGCTGTTCTTTGAAAGGGCAGTTCAACCGTTTTTAATATTTAATATCTTCATCTCTGATAAACAGAAAAGTAGAATTGTGAGGTAATGGATGGACTAGACGAGAAGTCACAAAACCCTTAATGTAATTTGAACTAAAATAAACGACATTCTTTTATTTTTGAATAATTATTCAAAGGTAACAAATTAATAAGCAATTCCTGACTATACATGAAATGCAAAATTAAAACATTTTTACGCACTTTAAGAGTTATAGTTTTATATAATAATGAACATTTTTATATAGAGGAAGGGATACGGGCGAAGCCTCCTCAAGCACCAGCGTATCATTGAATGTACTGCTGGGGTAATACCGAAAGCCCTTTTCTAATATATTAAATTTTTCTTTACACAACGTCAATTTTATACTCTATAAGTCTGCATAACTTAATAAAGCTCTGGACCACCATTGTGACGTCACAAATCCTTGTTCACGGCCTTTATCATAATTCTGGTTACGGATAAGCTGTATGTTTTGATTTATTTATTACGAAGTACCCCACTTGAATACTATTGTTTTTATTTTAAACACACGACTTTAAAAAAGATAAGTATTTTAATTATGAGTGTTGGACGTGAAAGTCTTAGTTCTTTGTTGTTTTAAAAATTTGGACTAAGAAGCGGAAAAACACTATAGTTACGGTTATGGTTGGAGTAAAAATAACGGTACAAAATACCTATAAAATAGAATGCTTAAGAACCAACAACAACGAATAAAATAGTATGGAGTAAGCGATGATCCGGGGCGTAAACTATAATGTTCTGTAGTCTCCAGTATGTTATAAAATTCTTTAATTTTCTCTGTCTAGCTACTGTAAAACGCGCTGCAGCTGTCACAGTTAAGTTCAGAAATAGCTGATTTATCTAAGAAGTCAATGTAGTTCTTAGTCTAAACTAACCGGCATTTAAGGTTAATTTGTTAAAAATAGGTTTTAAAAGTGGAAAGAAATTTTTATTATTTTTATTAGATTAGGAAATCTAGTAAGTTGGGTGAAATGCATTAACAGGGTAGTGGGTTTACTGTAGCTACCGATTTCAAGACTATTAGGTAAATCTAGAAAGCTGAGTTTAGCATAATAGAATAATATAAAATTCAGTTGAAAGTAATTACAAATTTAGCTTTCGAGATTTAGATATTACCCACTTAAACACTAATCTTGAAATCGGTATCTACAAAAAACACATTATCACAAATCATGTGTTCTCTTTTAATTAATTCCAGCGTATTACAAAACTACTCGCTGCTTTCATTATTTCTTCTGTGGTTTATAGTTTATCTCTTAACGAACTTAATTGTAATACAGAATTTCGTATCATTTATAATCTAGCAAAGAATAATGGTTAACCTTCCCAACTGAATGTAGTATTTTTTACAATAAATCTGATTTCCAGGAATAATTTTATTTCCTTACGTAGGTGCAGCATCATACGTTATGGAATATTTTTTTAATACCCACAACATTAATTTATCCTTTTCTTCCAATAACCTAAAATCTTGGTTAGTTTGTACTAAAGACAACACGGACCTTCTATAAATCATATGGTTATAAACTCGAGTGCAGTAGCTGCGACGTTTTTTACATTGGACAGACTAGGCGAAAATTCAAAACTAAATTTTCAGAATATTGCTTCTGTAAACGGAATAATATCAACAAGTCTTCATTTGCTAATCACCTTTCACATATACTACATACTATGTATATTACCTTATGTAATTAAACCTAAAACAACCGGTGGCTCACTTACACAATGCTTTGTAATGACTTCAGGTTTTCCTCTTAATTGATTATTAATGACCCAGAAACAACCTTTGGCTTACGTACTAAATGCAACTGATTACCCTGTTTTTTTAACTACTTTGTAATGCAATCTGCCTCGATTACATAATACCAAGGTTGGACCTTTCACCTTTTTGTATAATAATTACACTCATTATTCTTTTTTAAATACTTTCATTGTATTAAACTTTACAGTTAATCATGTAGTATGTAGTAATTTACAAAAGCAGACATTGACAAACCATTTTAAGAAAATATAGATCATTAAGAGGCGATACCCGCTAATGTTCGAATGGAAATTGTGTAGTGGCTTCCTGTTGTAGATAGATACTATGTTGCTCTTCATCAAACGTAAATGATGTCCTTTCGAGGGACATTCAAACGAGTCGTAATACTCTCAATTTTTATTTTCTTCGATGCTGACCTAGATTATTTGCTGGAATAGGTGCTTAGAATAACGGCATATAATCAATATGCGCTCATTAGTAACTGATTAGAAACTCATACAAGTCGAAACAATTCTTGTGGTTGAGGGCTAATCGAAAACATTTCGTATAGGTAAGAAATAGAGAATGAAAGGTTTTGTATAAACCCTCAAATATACAATTGAAAACAAAGAAACTAGCAAACAAATTAGCTGACAAATAACCAAACCCCTAAACGAAAAAGCACGCACAAAACATACTAAAGTAACTAAAAGGTACTAAAATTTACGCAAAGCCAAAGGAACTAGCAATCAAGTATACTCTTAAACACAAAAGATGTAAGTTTGTAAACTTACAAACGCATCAACGTCCCAATATACACACGTTCAAAACACATAAAGCAACCAACAAACATCTACCACACAAAACTAGCCTGAAACATGGAATAAAATATTCCAAGAGAAATATATGTACATCATTACAGTAACTTGTAGTTTCTTTGTTGAGAGGTTGTATGTTTACGTGTTTGTATGTTTACTTACTTTACGGTGCTTGTTTACTATTTTTTTGCATGCTTTGGTTTTTTGTGCGTTTCGCAAGATATTCACATGGATTTTTAAATTATATAATATTCATATCTTGTGCTTTTTGAACATAAGCAGCCTATGTTGTCTTTGTCTAACAAGAAATGTGTTTATTGCAATAGGTCGTTGGAACAGCATCGTTGAAAGCGTACAATTCCCCGTTTCTTACCTATATGATTGAAATTGATCTCCAGTCATAAAAGTGTGTTTCACCTTGTATGTGCTTGCAATTAGTTATCGACGTACATATCTAGAATATGCGCTACTATTCGATGCAGCAAATAACCCAGTTCAGCAATGGATTGCTATCTATAGCTATGGATACCAATAGGAAGAGTATTTCTATTCGTTTGGACGCACCCGAAGGGATATTATTTGGGCTTCTCGAGAAGAATACAGAGTGTTACATCTAAAAGAAGCAACTACAGGAATTTCCGGAGGTTTGCGCTTTATCGTTATTATAGTTTAGATTAAATCTATTATTTTACTGAGCTATTGAGTAATCCAATATTTAATTCTTAGAAAAGAAAGACACACACACGCACTCGTACGCGCACGCGCACGCGCACGCGCAGGCGCACGCGCACGCACACGCACGCACACGCACACAGACGCACACGCACAGAGACGCACACAGACACAGACGCACACGCACGCGCACGCACACGCACACGCGCACGCGCATGCGCACGCACGCACGCACGCACGCACGCACGCACGCACTATAGACTATAGACTATAGACTATAGACTGTAGACTATAGACTATAGACTATAGACTATAGACTATAGACTATAGACTATAGACTATAGACTATAGACTATAGACTATAGACTATAGACTATAGACTATAGACTATAGACTATAGACTATAGACTATAGACTATAGACTATAGACTATAGACTATAGACTATAGACTATAGACTATAGACTATAGATTATAGACTATAGACTATAGACTATAGGCTATAGACTGTAGTAATTTTAGTTGAACTATTTTGATTATTCGTGTCTGGTGTATGTTAGCTAAAATGTTGGAATTTGGTTAAATGAACAATTCTTAGAAATTTTTTTTATATATTCTATGCCCACAAGGTGAGTTCCGTATTCGATTATTTGTCACACAATTGATTTTACTGTAAAAATTAATTAATTATTAAACACTAACAAATAAAATAATTAATGTGACTATTTGATTTATATTTATCTTTTATTTAGTATAGAGACTGAGTCACGAGAATTTTTTTATTATTTACTTTAGATGCACAGATTCACATTAAGAGCGGTTAGTTTGAGATAAAATTAATAACACTTTAGAACATTACACATATACCCTTGAGCTCAACGGTCTACGTTTTGTTAGTTTTAGTTACGACTATTCCGTTAAGTAAACCATTACTTTCAGCAATAACAGATTATATTGATGTGTTGCTATTGTATGTGGATCTAATACTTCGGCAATCGATTTTTGATGTTTCGTTTTCTAAATATATTCGTGGCAAAAATTTACTGTTTACATTAAATTGTATGCTATTGCGTAAAACAATAATGTGGGTATCTTATAATTTGATTAATTTTCTTTATGTTGATTAAATAAAAATTATAATTTACTGGTTACTTCATGTCCTTTTTTGTGTCTTGGCTTAAGTACTAATTGAAAGTTTCCTTTTCAGCTCCCCTTTCTTTTTATTCCCTTATTGAACATTTAGCGTTGCAATTTAGAAAATGCATGTGCCTACCATTACCATTAAGAAGGCTTATGCTACCAATGTTTATACTAGTCTTGTGCAAATAATAAATATTCTACTATATTTTAAATCAGCTATAGATGCAAAATTGGTATCGTTACAAGATACCGTTGTAATACTCCTTTTTGAATGGATTTTCAGGTCAGACAGACTAACCTTTCTATGTTTTTTGTATAACCGTTTTC
>JARFJB010002187.1:465000-645000 GCA_036346205.1 Vesta saturnalis
CAACTACAACAGGGCAACTCACACAGCATCTCCACCAATAGCGTCACCACTACAACGCTTTTTTCTGTAACCATAAAAAAGCCATTACACACAATCATGCAACCCACGCGCTGAAGAGTCCTAAGCAACGCACCACCAATACTACTCAATACATTATAACTTATTTTTGAAATACTTATTGTATACACGCGGTCCCAGAACTAATGGGGAAAATATCGGGAACGTATAGGTTGAGCCAATATAATGTTAGTACTTCACATAAACTTTTTTTAATACAGGCCCTCGTTTTCGAGTTATAGGCCTCCAAAGTTGGAATTTTAAATTCGTTTTTAATTTGTAATTATCCTACTGTTCTTTATACTTAATTTTCATTATGTTTAGAATGTATGTGTATGTTTATTATAGAAGTTTAAACAAATTCACAGCATTGCGTTAAAGCCAGGGAGTAGAAGGTAACAACATTAGCAACTCATTTGATGTAAGTACAAAGTTATTACACCATTAAGAAAACGCCAAAAAATGCTAGACTAAAACTAATTACTAACCAACAAAGAAGTAACGTTATTACAAATGTTCCATATGAACTCCTCTCACTTCCACGTACTCTCTAAGCTTACGAATGTTGTTTTTTTGCACCTGAAAGAGCAATCCCGGATTATTGCGTATAGCAGTGCAGTGAAAAAACAATTCTGTATATTAGATCTTGCCTTGTGTTCACAGGTGTTGCATACACTAAATCTTTAAGATATCTCCAGAAAAAAGAAGAAGATTGCAGTCTGGTGATCGCGGTGGCCATTCAAACGGGTCTCCCCGACCAATCCATATATATTAGAAAACGTTGTGTTTAAGTGTTGCCGTACATTTAAACTGAAATGAGGAGGGGAACCATCATGCATGAACCATACATTACCACAAGTTTGTTGTGGCCCATCATCAAACAGGTTCCAAAACTCGTTTTGTTAAAAATCCAAATATTTTGGCCAGTCAGAGTACCGTCAATAAGGCCCTATTAAATGATTTCCCACTATTCTTGCCCAAACATTTATTATAAATCTATGCTGGTTCTTTGTTTGGATAATGCCATGTGGATTCTCATCATCCCATAAGTGAAAATTATGAGAATTAATGCCTCCATTTCTGGTGAAACCGGATTCGTTCGTGAAAAGAACTTTATTAGTAAATGTATTGTTTGCTTGTTGTCGCAGAAACCAGTGAGTATATTCAAGTCGAGCAGGATAATCGGCCGCTTTCATACTGTGTACTTCTTGTACGTGAAAAGGATACAGTAGTTGTTCCTTTAGAATGCGATGAACAACTGATTTTAAGACGTTATGTTCCATTGACAGTTTTCGTACACTCGTTGATGGCTCATTATCAATTGCATTTAATATGTATTGTTCAACTGTCACAGTACGTACAGTTCGTACCGGAATTTCGCCACCTGTTTTTGGCCAAAAACTTCCCAAAATTATTAATTTGATTTTGTGCTACATGCAAAATAAATTAATTTATCTACTCTTACCTGTCTATCGTAACTTGAGATCAGTACGCTCAAACATTGGTCTTTCTGGCTATGCTCTGTTCGGAAAATATTCAGCATAAAGCCTTCTGGCCTCTAAACAGTTTCGAGAACCTAGTCCGTACATTAAGTGCATATATGCATACTCACTAAAAGTGAATTCTGCCATTGTAACTTGTAACTATTCTACACAACGACTGACATCTATTCCTAAGGTCACTTGATAAAATTTACAAACGATTTTAAAACGTTTTTACTAACTTTCTACTTAATGAGTTGTTAATGATGTTACTTTCTACTATGGCTAAAATGTTTATTTCTACTACATTAGACAAATCTTGGGCATTGGATTGGTTTTACTCCGTTATCTGGGAGTATCCTTACAAAACATGCCGAATGCGCATGTTGGTCTGCCGTGTATTAATTAAATCCAAATATCAGACGGCTTACATTATCGAATTCAAACGAGAGTACCTTTTCGTTAGCTTAAGGTATGAGGAAGCCATTTTTTTAATTTTTATGCAGGAAGTGTCATCCCTACAAAAAGTTTGGATCCTTAACCACTACGACTAATACATCACTGGCTTTAAGGCAAGCAGACTGAAAATGAGCTATACGAAAATTAAAAACAAAAAACTAATTTAAAATTCCAACTTTGGAGGCCTATAATTCAAAAAACGAAGGCCCGCATTTCAAAGTTTGCAAAGTAGGCTAACATCGTAAAACAAATTTTTTTGGTAAAATTCAATTCTATTATTCAACATATTTGCCTTCGAGGGCGATACAACGATTATAGCGATTATGCCATTTTTCGATACTATTTTTGTAGTACGATTTCTTTTTAACCTCAATTAGTTCTGACTTTCTTTCCAGCGAGCATTCTTTTGAGGTTTGCAAGCAGGAAAAGTCATTGGGGGCCAGATCAGAAGGATACGGTGGATGGCGAAGCAATTTGTAGCCTAATTCATTCCATTTTGCCATCGTTTTCATTGTCTTGTGGCACGGTGCATTGTCTTGATGAAACAGCACTTTTTTCCTTTTTTAAATGGGCCATTTTTCTGTGATTTAAGCTTACAAACGCTCCAACAACGCTATGTAATAATCACTGTTGATGGTCTGGCCCTTTTCAAGGTAATCAATGTATATTATATCATCTGCATCCCAGAATACTGATGCTATAACCTTGCCAACCGACTTTTACGTTTTTCCACGCTTTGGATTCGGTTCATCGCGTGCAGTACACTCGGTTGACTGTTGATTAGACTCTGGAGTGTAGTGATGGAGCCACAATTCATCCATTGTCACATATCGACGGAAAAATTCGTTTTAGTAACGGTTGAATATCGCTAAACATTGCTCCCAATCATCGACATGTTGTTGCTTTTGATCGATTGTGAGCTCGCGCGGCATCCACTTTGTACACAGCTTTCTCGTGTGCAAATATTCATGAACCATATGTCCGACACGCTCTTTTGATATCTTCAGAAACTGAGCTATCTCGATTAACTTCCCTTTACGGTTGTTCATAATTATTTTGTGAACTTCTTTCATGTTTTCGCCCGTAACATCCTCTTTCTGGCGTCCACTGAGTGCATCATCATCGGTGCTCATTTCGCCCCATTTAAATTTAGCAAACCACTTCTCAACGGTTGATTTTGTTGGTGCAGAGTCCGAATAATGCTTATCAAGTCAAGCTTTGGCTTTAACAGTATTTTTTTCCATGATAAAGCAATTCTTCATTAAAACACGAAATTCTTTTTTATCCGTTTTTTTTTCAAATTAACGAATATTGCTTAACTCACAATGCTATATCTCACGAACCAATTATCCGACAGCTGTCAAATTTACACACGTATCGTTTGAAGATGCATACTACCACCAATCGCATGGATTTAATTTTGGTAACGCCACCTATGTGTCTGCCTACGAACTTTTCAGCCGACCTGTTACTAACATTATTTTGGGTCAACCTATACAATCCCCACACTTTTCCCATTAATTCCGGGACACCCGGTATATCTATATATTGTTAATATGAAAATGTAAACTTTCACAATTATCACACTTATACTTATCTTTTTTGGGTATTTTAATGGTGTACTTTAAATTATACAATCTAAACGTTTCGATAACACTTACAGTTATCTTCGTCAGTAGTAATATCTATTTAAATTGTTAAAGATGTTGTAAACAATTTTGTCAAAGTTGAAAAATTAAAACATAAACATCAGCCTGCTGTTAATATTGGAGTTCGAGAAACGTATAAAGCCAACTATGGAAATAAATTTTAGTAAAGAACAACTAGGTCATTAAAAATTAAATATTGTTAAACTGTCTTAAAGATGACAAATCAGAACACCCTCTAAAGGCGAAGGCTAACAACGAAAAATGTCAGCCAAAAAACACATTTAACAAAATTTAATCAAGTTATGATGTAAGTGTAAAGTTGTGAAAAACTTCAATTTCAAAATGATAGAAGCATTCACTAATATAAACATGACATGAAATAAAATAATCCAGTTAAATTTAACAAAGAGATCTCTTTGTCAATAATTTCAAGTGTTATTAACGATCAAAGCACAATGCAGGACATTTTTTGTAATTTTTAAATTTTAATCTTAATTTCAACTACTTACGTTAAATTATAGTGCTGTGGTAATTTAACATACAATTGGTAAAGCATTTGTTTCAAGGTCAGGGAAAAACACAGCAAAAAACCTAGACATACTAAAAGTCAAAATTAAATCAAAATTAAGACGTATCATTATGCCTTTTTTTAATTATAAGGTGCCAAAACCTATTTAAACGGAGACTTCCTTCTTGTGTATTAAAATTATTAGGGTGTTTATATATTTCAATAGCTTCACGTTGTAAACGAACATAATAATGAGTTTGTCTTGACAATATTTTCATATTGTCAAATTTAATGTCATGACTTAGGTTATTCAAGGCATGGTCAGCCACCACATCTAATCTACAAAATCTCATATGTTCTTTACGTTTTGTATCAAAGATACCTTTTCACATGAACAAGATAACTTATACAGCCCGGAAGATGATAATGGGTTTGAAACATCTTTAGGTGATCTTAAATGTTCTTTAATTTTTCTTGTAGGTTTAAAAATAGTCCTAATGCCATATCTAATTAGGATTTTTTAAATTCTATCTGTAACATTAAAAGGAAGAAAATCAGTACCAATATTAAGAACTGGTTTTTCTTTAAGATTACGTGTAATAACATTATTAATATCTGTAAGTGAATATCCATTATCTTGTAAGGATTTTGTCAAATATTTATATTCATCCTTCAAAAATTCTGGGTCACAAATTCGTTTTGCTCGATCTACTAAAGATTTAATTACACCAATCTTTTGGGTGGTGGTTGGATAATTTATAAAGTGAGTGTCGGCTTTCTGTAAACCTTAAAAGATATTGAATTATTATTTTTAGATATTAATATGTCAAGAAATGGTAAACTTCCATAAGTTTCTTTTTCCATCGTAAACTTTGACAAAATTGTTTACAACATCTTTAACAATTTTAATAGATATTACTACTGACGAAGAAAACTGTGTTATCGAAACGCTTAGATTGTATAATTTAAAGTACACCATTAAAAAAAGGTAAGTATTTTATATGTTGTTAAAATTTTTATAAATTTTGTTGATCTCTGGTTTTATCAGAGATTTTATTTTATCCTCGATCACACACAGTTTTTTTTATTCATTCCGATCACGATTAATTTCTTTATCTTTTTTTCCTTTATTCCGACTCTCTCGCCTTGTACATTTCCAGTAGTGACCGAACTCGCTTTCGACCGGGCTTTACTTAGTACTCGGTATGCCTATACGTAAGATTTTTAAACAACATTTATACTACAATGCAGGAGCGGAAGCGCCAAGGGGAGAGGTAAGCCCGAAACCGCCTCATAAACTCGTTGGCCGGACGGGATGTAAGATTGGTTCACCGACACAAACATACACGAAGTAGCTAAAGCCTGTCCGGTAGAACTGAACGGGTATCGGATTAACAAGGAGGATTGTCAATATATGGTTCTATTGTGCTTGAAACCGCCTTAATGCTTTGCTGTCTCGTACTTATTGTACGTGACAAAGAAAGATGGATATATTATGAATAATGCCTCTATTTCTGCCGAACAAAAGCGTTTGCAACTTTCACACATAATGACAAGGCAATAAGAATCAGATGCAGGTAGAATAGAAATTCAATAGGTATAATAAAATGCCAGTGGTTCTCAACACTGCTTTAACATTATATAATTTGTGAAGAAATGCAACTTTTGTATAATAAAAATAATAATCGATTACTAATTACCTATAAGTAATTTCAATTGACACCTTTCACTTATACTTATAACAACAATGTGTTTTTTCACTGGAGGTTCCAACTCGCCGCCATTTTTTTTTAAAGCACAGATTTTCCCCACCGTCGAAACCGAAAGTTTTAACGCGTTTGCTGTTCTTTGTTGAACAGAAAATGTAGATAATAGTGGACCACCATTTTCTTTTCTTCTTTAAAATAATCGACTGTATTTAAAACTAATTCGAATTTCTTTACTCAACTTTTCGGCATTATATTAATGGTTAGTTTATATAAACGCTTACTCAAAGAATAATGATAATATAGATATTGCAGTTGTTTTATTTATACCTATATGTACCTACTAAATGGTATAATAATCTATTATTAATTACTTATTGTTACAGTATTGCATATTTATTTGGATTCTTTTGTAATTGAGTACACTAAAACGTCATTACCATACTTAGGTATACAATGAACTTTCTAAATGTAAATTGAAATACCTATACTTAATCGAATATTCATTATTATGAATGGCTTTTATAAATGTTTATTATAAAAACTTGCATTCTTCCATAAATTTTAAATGTAATGTTAAAGCAGTGTTGAGAACCACTGGCATTTTATTATACCTATTGAATTTCTATTCTACCTGCATCTGATTCTTATTGCCTTGTCATTATGTGTGAAAGTTGCAAACGCTTTTGTTCGGCAGAAATAGAGGCATTATTCATAATATATCCATCTTTCTTTGTCACGTACAATAAGTACGAGACAGCAAAGCATTAAGGCGGTTTCAAGCACAATAGAACCATATATTGACAATCCTCCTTGTTAATCCGATACCCGTTCAGTTCTACCGGACAGGCTATAGTAAGACGGGATGCCTGGCCCTATTTTCTAGGTGCCTTCAGTTACATACACATATACCTATAAAGCAGAATAAACATGCATGGTGAAATCGTGTACAAAAGTTGATCCACTCTTGTAATAAATTCCTGTTATAAAATTATGTTCGAAAAGCGAACATTACTTCGGCTACTTTAAGTAATTTTTCGTTCAAAATGATTATCTCTAAATCCAGTTCACAAAACCCTGATATCCCGGAAATAAGATCGAGACGATTTACACATTGGGTAATTTTCTGGTCATATAATTTAGTCTCGATTTCCTTCGGTCCAGTAAAACACACCTCTTAAAACTTGATAACGTTCTGCTAAGGTGGAACAGAATAATTGAAAAGCACCATCTCTACATTACCAGCCATACGGTAAGAGAAATCAACATGTCTATTTCCATAACCGCCACCCGTGGTAGTCTCACCATTTCAATTAATTTTAATTAAAGTAATTAGATACACATCAAACTATTTGTTAATGCACGATACGCGTTTTGGTTTTAATAAATATTTAAAAGATAATAACAAAGTATGATTATCTTGATGTTAAAAGATAAGCACGGAGTAGAATATACTTGTGATTGCAGATTTTTTTCATTGAAAATTTTTCTGCAATAGAAGTTGGTCATGCACGCCTCTCTCTTGTTACGGAACTTTTAATTAAAAACAACTAAACTACTAAAAACGCTTTTATTTATCAGAGTAGGATGGTGAGAAACAAGCATTATACAGTAATTTGGTTATCTCATCATTTATTACTAAACATGTAGTGAAAAACTTATTTATCACATCAAGCATTGGTAGATTACTTCTCATTCTAAAATACAAGAACATTATGGTATAAAGTCCACACACATCCGAATGGTAATCCTGCAGCGTCGTTTTGTTGTAGCGAACCGTCTAGAATTCTTCTCTGGGAAACGTAAATGGTAACCTAGCGGGGGTCGTCCAAAGGAATCAAACCATTCCCCGTTACCATTCTTGTCAATGTAGATAGCAGTCCAATGCTGACCTGGTTTGTTTGTTGAATCCGTGTTCACAATAATTGCACAAGGTCTAGGTGCGTGTCGTGGCAGTTGATTAGAAACACATGCAAGTCGAAACACATTCTTATGGCTGAGGATCAGTTCCAAACATTTCAACACCGCATATATCTTTGGCGTGTTCAGTCTTGAAGTAGTGATGCGTTTTCCAGGGCGCACATAGTATCCTCGATCTTAAAAACTGCTGTTTTTCACTACCCTTAATGTGAATTTTGTTAAACGGCAGCAGAGTGCTTATCAGCTCCTCTTGGAAATCGTTGTAGAGCACATACCCTGACCGCCATTTCAAGCCATGATAATTATCCTCTAAATACCTTATCTGTCTTGACAAGGGCTTTGTTATAAAATAATATTGAGGTCGTTTTATCAGCATCAGTAGTAACGAACGATGATCTGTAATCACGGCAATTTCTTTCGGTATGAATTCGTTATCATATTAAGAGTTCCGTAACAAGAGAGAGGCGTGCATGATCAACTTCTATTGCAGAAAAATGTTCGGTGAAAAAATCTGCAATCACAAGAATATTCTACTCTGTTTTATCGTGCTTATCTTTTAACATCAAGATAATCCTATTTTGTTGTTGTCTTTTAAATATTTACTAAAACCAACACGCGCATCGTGCATTAACAAATAGTTTGATGTATACCTAATTTATCATGTCTAATTACCTGCTCACTTAATTGCTGCCCATCTATTTATTTTAAAGCAATTTGTGTGTGTGTGTATGTGTGTGCGCGCGCGCGCGCGTGTGTGTGTGTGTGTGTGTGTGTGTGTGTGTGAGTAATTGAACATACAAATAGATCAACCATAATTTTTTTCGAATGTATAGGTGCTGACCGCTTAGATATAGAATCTGTCTGTATAAACAAAAGCGCTATTGCATCAGGGTAGAAATTATTATTATTATTATTTCATGTAATATTTAATTTAGACCTTAATGTTTTTTGCAGCAGCAAATATTTAAAATATTTGTAAACACATTAATTAACGAGATGTCGACGACTGATTGCTACTTTTCAATTAATATAAATGAAGTTGTATAACTGTTTAATAATAATAAACACACATTAAGAAGCCCGTGAACAGATCCCGGTCTTACAAGACTACGGCCACTTATTAGAATGCAACCCCCCAATGCATAAATAAATTAGGTCACAATCTGCAGATGGGATTATAAGAAATGTAATAATAATTATGCAACCCCATTTGATAAAAACAGATCCTAATTAATAACAGATTAAATCTTTTTATTCTCAGGTGAAAAAAAAATACGATCACCATGTGGGCATAAAAGAAAGTGAAAGTTAAAGCGTCCCAAGGATGGCGTCACAAGAATCCAAGATGGCAGCGACAAGTGACTCACTTCTACTCACATATGTGGTTCAGCAGGAGAAAATGAGGCTGGAGAATGTTATGTTTTGTTAAGTGTGAAAAAAAATCCTAACATTTCAATACGACAAGTGAGTAGGCAATTAAATTTTTTCTACAGCTCAATTCAAACAGTTTTGAAAAAGAACAAACTAAGGCCATACAAAATGTAAAACCCTTAATTTTCAAATGAGCAACAAAAACCACAACGGCCCAACTTCTGCGAACATATAGTAAGTCGGAGTAGGGAAGATAACAATTTCCTAAATAAGATTATATGGACGGACGAGACGATTTTTTCTACCAGCGGGGTATCAAATAAACAAGACACCAGACACTAAACCCACAATTTTTGAGGTAACGGAAGGGTTTTGGGTCCATACTTTTTGTGCGTGCATTTATTGGTCAGGAATATGTCAATTTTTTGCATATCACCATTGATAATTTGCTGGACGAAATGCATCTAAATGTACGAAGAAATATTATTTTCCAGCAGGATGGAGCTCCACCACATAATATTCAAGCTGTTAGCGACTATTTAAATCACAATTTGATTGGGAAACATGGGACTATTACATGGTTAGCCAATCGCCCAGTTTTGACGCCACTAGGAACTTCTTTATGGGGATATCTGAAGAACACAACTTATGATCTCGATTTAAACAGTAAAGAAGACATTAACATGTCTGTGAGGCTTCATACAACAAGCGACTGCAAATCTAAAAAGAACGTTTTAGAAAACGAAGACGGCCATATTAAGCAATTACTTTAAATATTTATAGAAAAACATTTTTATTGGAATTTATTGTTAATGAGTTTAAAGACATTAAAGTGAATTTTGTTCAATAAATAATACAGGGTTCATTCACCTGAGGTACAATTTTAAAAAACGGTTTCCAATGGGGGATGAATAGTTTAAACAAAGTGAATATACAGGGTGTTTCATTAAGGCTGGCCACCGGCCATATTTCAGAAACTAGTGGACATAAAAAGTGGAGAAAAAAAATTCATTATAAAAGTCGCCAAGAGAAAATCCTGGAAATTATTTTTAAGTTCCGTAATTCATCGCAAGGGGGCGCAATTGAAAATTAAAAAATAAAATTATAAATTTCTCCGAAAATTCCCACATTAAGGCATACCTTTGGTAACATCGTTAGAAAGCTTAGACAATTCTGCATCATTTTGGTCTAAGGCTCATTGGCGTACCGACCTTAATAAGAGTGGGGGAAGCTATTGAATGTGTAATCATTTAAATCGCTGTTATTTTTAAACGACTTATCCGATTGTAGTAAACCTAGGCTTGTTTAGAAGAAAAAGGTAAGTACTTTTAACTGTCGCATCCATTGGTACGCGATAGCTCATAATAAAATTGTTAGAGGGCGCAATTTGTAATAATACCAGTATTTTGATTTTATTCAGAAAAATTAAATCATACGGTATAATTATGACATCATAAGCGGAAAGTAGCTTAAATTTGTAACAAAAACGTAAATAACGCAATTTGATATCTTTATTTGTTCCAGAGTTATGGCGAAAAGAAGACTTTTTAACCGTTTAATTTAATAATTGATTGTTGCTATGGTTTCTTAAAGTGTATAGGTTGGATTAGTAATGAGGAATCTGCATTTATCATAGTCTGTGCCTCCTTCACACTCTATCTAGGCTTAGGACTAGTCCAATTTAAGCAAATTGCAAAATTTGGAGCGTGTTTAGAGGCCAACGGGCCATAAAAACGATATCAAAGTAATGATTGATCTTTGTTTAAGAAACTTTTCAATAGAATGGTACAAAATCATGAACAACTGTTAAAAAACTAGTGAAAATCTATAAATGTTCAAATTGACGGCCGTTTTGTAAAAAACAACTATTAATTCTTCTTCTGTACGTTTATAACATCATATAAAACTTCTAAGGCATAATTCTAATGTGGTGTGTTTTAAAATAATAATCTAATTTGCTGCGGAACAAAGTCGGCTCGTTTCCATGGAGGTAAATAAATTGAAAAAGTTGTCAACTTACTTAATTTTGATTGATGTTGTGTTGTAAAAATTTTTTCCTTCATTAGTTTTGGGTTTCATTGTACCTTATCAGAAATTAGTGCTATCCTTAAAAAATGTCGTATACCAATGCCGAGGCTTACGACATGCTTGCCGTGTATTATGAATGTTTTCAAAATGCAGCTATTGCGAAACGACAATACGCTATCAGATATCCTGATCGAAGGCACTACACTAGAAAAGTGTTTCGGCGAATGGCAACACGTTTAAGACAAACAGGAAATGTACGACGTATTCCACTTCCTGTCAGAAGACGTCGCATAAGAAATGAAGACAATAGTATTAATGTTCTTGCGTACGTAGAATCGGAGCCTCACGTAAGCATCAGGAGATTTCCACAGAACTAGGTGTAAGTGTTGCTTCTGTGTTCAGAATTTTAAGGATTTTAAGCTGCATCCTTATCATCTAGTTTTACACCAGGCTTTATTAGACACTGATTTTGACAGGCGGCTCGACTATTGCTATTGGCTGAGAGACATGTGTGAAAATCTTCGATTCCTTTCCAAAGTTTTATGGACCGATGAGGCTACTTTTACTAGCTGCGGCAGAGTTAATTTGCACAATATGCATTATTGGTCGCAAACAAATCCTCACTGGATGCGCGAAGTGGATCACCAAAACAGATGGAGTGTAAATTTGTGGTGTGGTGTTTTAGGTGACAGAATTATCGGACCATTTGTTTTCATGGACACCTAAATGGTGAATCTTATTTAAACTTTTTACAAAATGACTTGCCCAATCTTTTAGAAGACATTCCCTTGACGTGAGAGCATCCCTGTGGTATCAACATGATGGATGTCCTTCACACTATTCCGAAGAGTCCGTGATTTCTTAAATGTTAGATACCCAAATCGCTGGATGGGAAGGGTAGTTTGTTTCCGTGGCCACCTAGATCCCCGGATTTAACTGTATTAGATTTCTACTTGTGGGAAGAATAAAAGATATTGTTTACGAAACGATACCAACCACCGAGAGGACATGATTCACCGAATTGAAATTGCAATAAATTCGATTCCACGAGACGAAATCGAAACAGCTGTTTCCAGTACAAGAAGAAGAATTAATAGTTGTATTTTACAAAACGGCCGTCAATTTGAACATTTATAGCTTTTCACTTGTTTTTAACAGTTGTTCATGATTTTTACCATTCTATTAAAAGTTTCTTAAACAAAAATCAATCATTACTTTGATATCGTTGTTATGCCCGTTGGCCTCTAAACACGCTCCAAATTTTGCAATTTGCTTAGTTTGGACTAGTCCTAAGCCTAGATAGAGTGTGAAGGAGGCACAGACTATGATAAATGCAGATTCCTCATTACTAATCCAACCTATACACCTTAAGAAACCATAGCAACAATCAATTATTAAATTAAACGGTTAAAAGTCTTCTTTTCGCCATAACTCTGGAACAAATAAAGATATCAAATTGCGTTATTTACGTTTTTGTTACAAATTTAAGCTACTTTCCGCTTATGATGTCATAATTATACCGTATGATTTAATTTTTCTGAATAAAATCAAAAATACTGGTATTATTACAAATTGCGCCCTCTAACAATTTTATTATGAGCTATCGCGTACCAATGGATGCGACAGTTAAAAGTACTTACCTTTTTCTTCTAAACAAGCCTAGGTTTACTACAATCGGATAAGTCGTTTAAAAATAACAGCGATTTAAATGATTACACATTCAATAGCTTTCCCCACTCTTATTAAGCTCGGTACGCCAATGAGCCTTAGACCAAAATGATGCAGAATTGTCTAAGCTTTCTAACGATGTTACCAAAGGTATGCCTTAATGTGAGAATTTTCGGAGAAATTTATAATTTTATTATTTAATTTTCAATTGCGCCCCCTTGCGATGAATTATGGAACTTAAAAATAATTTCCAGGATTTTCTCGTGGCGACTTTTATAATGAATTTTTTTTCTCCACTTTTTATGTCCACTAGTTTCTGAAATATGGCCGGCGGCCAGCCTTAATGAAACACCCTGTATATTAAACGCCGTTAAGCCCAGGAACATGAAAATTGACATTTAGATGTTCCTTAAGAAATAAACAAACATGTTTTGACTTTTCCCCGAAATCGCCCCTAGCGGGTAGAAACGGGAGGGATGAACAAGGAAGCAGATGAAGTTTTCTGAACCAAGTATACCGTGAGGAGTATTAAGAGGACAGAAAGTAGTTGACAAAAACAAGGGAAAGGTAATTATGAAGTGAATTATTTTTTAAGGGTAGTTTTAGGGGTTGAAAGTTCGAAATATTGAAAAATATATATGTTGGGTAATAAACTAAGCAATATATTACAACGAAAATGAAGATCATTATGGATTACATAAATTTATTTCAGGAAATTGCTGAGGTGGAGTAAATGGGATGAAATGAGGACTGTTGGGTTCCTTGAGACTTGTAGCATAATGATTTAAATTAAACATGATTGAAATTCATCCCGTTGCGAAGCACGGGTATTTTGCTAGTAAGTAATACATTAATAAACGTATTAAAACATTATGTGTATATGGCAAAAATAAAAGGTTGCAAATTTATAAAGTTTCCTACTTTATTTGTGATTTGCAACAATATTTACAATGAACAAATGATTTGTTTATAAGAAACTAGAACATGCTGTAGGTTTCTCAGTGTCAACCTCCTATTTCACAATTAGTAGGTCAATCGTTTAATTAGTTGAATATTTGGACAACACGATAACATCAATGTACATATACTTTGGGAAAACGTATTGTCACATATTCTTAAAATCAAGTTAATATATTATTTGGAGTGTAGCGCTTGAGTCTACGTTGTTGATTGCGCAAGATCACAAGCTAGCTTGTTTGGATGTACACTTAATCTTTTATTATATTTGACACTATACTGCTTTATCTCACATTTCACTGATTTCATGTGGAGATCACGTTCTATGAAGTAGTTTGGAACAAACCATGGTGCATCAAAAATTATTCGTAATACCTTTGACTGGAACTTCTCGATGATCTCAATATTCGACACCGAAACAGTGCCCCATAGCGGCAATCATGATTATCGCTTTATAGATCAGCAGTTTATTTTCAGTGGATAGTTTTGAGTGGGTGCCGTTCAGCCAGTACATCTTCTTAAGTTGAAGACCCAATTACTTTCTTTTAGTGAAGATATGTACTTTCTATGTGAGGCATCGGTCTAAATGTATTTCCAAGTATCGAACCTCATCAATTTGGGGTAGAAGAAGGTTGTTTAGATTGACTGATCAACTGTTTCTTTTACGATTGGTGAAAGTGACGTGGAAGGATTTAAGTTCATTGATTTACTGAGCCATAATTCAATTGTGTAAAGATGTTTCTTGAGAATGTGAAAAGCGATTTTTGGGTCGTGCTGACAAGCTAAAATGGCAGTATCATCAGCAAAGGTTGCTGCCATGCTATCATGACTTGTTGGCAGGTCAGCCATGTATATAACAGCGGACCAAGAATACTGCCTTGGGGAACTCCAGAAAGGATTTTGTAGAGGAGTGTTTGTTCGCTCTGGTATTTGACAAGGAAGTTACAGGCTTCAAGGTAGGACTTTAAAATAGGGAAAAAGTAAAGGGGCAAAGTTTTTCTTAATTTTTAAGGTAAACCTAGATGCCAGACTTTATCAAACGCTTGGGATATATCTAAGAATGCGGCAGAGCAGAACTCTTTTCTTTTAAGAGATGGATTAATTTTTTGAGTGATACGATGTACTTGTTCTGTAGTTAAATGGTGTTGCCTATACCCGAAGTGGTAGTTGGGTATTAACCGGCGCTCTTGAATAATTGGTTTTAATTTATGAATAAGTAATTTTGACATAACGGGCAGTAAGCTTATGGGTCTGTGTGATGATACTTGTTCTAGCGCTTTACCAGGTTTTGGAATAAGGATGATTTCTGCTAGTTTTCATTACAGGGAAAAGTATCCTGGCATTGAAAATTGCTGCCTTGTAGCTTTTATTAAATCATAACATGGACTTTTTTTGAGATTGTTTTGATTCAATACAATTAGATACTTGCTTGTCTGAGAACTTTGTCAAAGGTAGTTCCAGCTGGTACGGTATGTTTAAAGACTAGCAAATTTTGTTTTTTATATCGTTCGAGACCGTAGCAGGAAATGTACAAAACACGTTTTATAGATGTTGCATAAATAGTTCGGCTTTTTCAATATCAGTTTTAGTGTAACCTCCTTGTTCTGTTTTGAGGAATGGATTTTGCGGTTGTGAACGGTGAATTTTTTTTTGTAGCCTTCCATAGGAAATATTCGGTTGCTTCGGATGGTATTAAATCATTAAACTAACGTTGTATTTCTTGGACAGATCTATTAAACATAGTTTTGTCTTAAGGAGCCCGTGAAATCTGCCTGCATTTTCTGAGTTTGCGTTTCTGTGCTAATTTTTCTTTAATTTTTGTGGATAATTCAAGAGGGTTTTCTGTGTTGTTGCTGGTGGTGTGGTTTGCCATATACAGGCTTGAATGGCTGTAGCTAGATATTGAACTGCTTGTTCTACTTACAACTCAGTTTTAAGTGGTGTGTTGAGATCAAGCTTTTGAATAATCAATTCCTTAAATTTACCCTTAAGTGTAATTAACTGAGTACGCTTGGCGTTATAGTCTCCGCGTGCGATAAATCGATTACCTAATGTGTCGTAAAAATTTTCATATTGCTTCTTTTTACTAGCGTAAACTAGCGTATACAGATGAAATTACCAGTGGTCTATTTCAATTCGCTATTACCACACTCGTAGTTTGAAGATGTTATTTCTTCTTTGAGTTTGTAAATGTGAGTTTTTTTCTCTATTAGGGCTTTGGTTATGGTTGTGTAACTTTCGTTGGATGCACCCTAACTTGGTTAAAAACTTGAACTTTAATTTCGTAATTGTTTTTTGCTACCTCATTTAGTAGATTTACAGAGGAGAGATGTCTTTGACACATTGTACAAACAAAAGAAGCGGCTCAGGCGTTTTATTTGTTCCAGAATTTTTGAAGACCTTTAGTACTTGTATCATATTGCTGATTATTCTCCCCATCCAAGTCTTGAAAACGATTTGAGGTTTTTATTCGGGTATTTAACCAATAGTTAACTATTTTTGTTTGTTTAGCTTATCGGTTTTTTGGATTAGTTCTGAGTCTTTTTTTACATTTGTAACTACTTGCCATTCCTCTTTGCCTTGAATTCTAGGGACTTGACTAGAATATCGGAGTGGTTGACTGTATAACTAGGGAATAGGTTTGAGTATTGTTTCACCTCGTATTAACTATTAAATATCACCGTACAAATTTTTGAATGTGTTCCTAATTTTCAATATATTTTTTCATAATTTTTATTACCATTTATATTTCGAAATTTTAAAGAAATGGCAACTTATTTTCCCAACGGGATTTCTGAAATGGGAAGGTTGAGTTTTACGTTGAAAAATTCAATTACATTTCCGTTTCGTTTCAAGTAAAACCATTAGATTACTAATAAGCAATTTATACTATTTCTTATCTACAACCTGGTTAATTCAGGGCAAGTTTTAGAAGACAACGGTGTTAATTTGATTACTTTCAATAACTTCATCTAGACGGGGCACCACATGTTTAACCTTTGTAGGGGTATATTCTAACCACGTATTTACTATCGTGTGGGCATGCTCTAACCACATGTTAACCATCGTTTGGGCATATGCTAATCACCTGATGCCCGACTGCCTATTTATTTGTGAAGACAATATTCGATGAAGCGAATTGGGTGCCATGGGTTTTAAATAAGAACACGAAAAAGGAGCCCTTCACGCAAAATTCGAAACAGGAAAGGCAAATCTTACAACACTAAGAAGTGTTTATACTCAACACGATAGATATTTGATTAGGGTTTCCTGAAATAGAAAGTTTTACGTACAATAACATAGGTATAATAACAAGTGGAACACACAATAGTCAATAACACACAGTGAAGGTCAACTAAATAGTTATATTTACGAAATAAAAAATGACATAAACAGAAGATTTATGACCTTCAATGGAAAAAGAAAAATTAAGTCAAACTTCAAGAACCAGTTTTGAAATGAATAAAGTTAAAGCAAATTTAGTCTTGTTTCTAGCTAAGTTATTATCTAAATGAAGAAACTTCTGAAAGTGAAGTTGAAAAAAGACTAAAATAAATTAATAAAATCCCCTGTTTAATACATTACCTTACCGAAATGGAAATGTAAATGTAAATAAAATTTACGCTGATTTGCGCAGATTCCTTGTCAATAAACGTATTCTATTATTTTTTCCTAATCAACACGATAACATTTCTTTTTCGCAAGATAGTGATCACTCTGTTACCTCAAAAGGTTATAAAAACTCTCTTGTTTTCATTTTAGGATAAGAAGAACATCTTAGTAAAATCTAAAATTAAGAACACAAAGAAATTGTGAATGTAGGGCAATTACATCGAGCAAAACAAAACCATTTATTCATTAATATCAATCTAGTTGCAAGGTACTTTATGATTATACGAGCTCTTGACCATAACAATATTAAAATAAGGAAATTTAACACAGCTTGAAATAGCTTCTGGGTTTAAATGTAGTGTTTATATTATGTTTAATATTTAAACCAGCGAAAAAGACCCACACAATGTTGAAAAATCCTAAAGACAAAATAAATCCAGAGGAACAAGTAGTATACCGAATTTCATGTGTGTCTTGTATATATATATATATATATATATATATATATATATATATATATATATATATATATATATATATATATATATATATATATATATATATATATATATATATATATATATATATATATATATAATATATATATAAATAAATAAAGATTCAAGCAAGGAGAGATGAACACATAAATGCTGTCAAAAAAGGCCAAACTACCTCATCGCTAACATGAAAAAACATCAGGCCACAATACTACAATGCTATCCTACATCGAACACCATAAATCTCGGATTATTAGAAAAGCAATTGAAACCAACTCTAATCAATGAATACATAAAAATAACACAGCTAAATACGACGACATACAAAGCAGAAAAGAAAGAAAGCAATAGAACGGAAAATGGACAAAAGGAAAGTGCAAAAGGACCAATCACACAACGCAACCTCTACTAGAACAAATCAGAACCAGAAGCTGACAAGTGAGATCTTACCGAAACGTTGAACTAACATTCTTCTTGAGACATCATCAACACCAACACGGACCAGTACCCGGAACATTGATTTAAGACGTTGAGGACGCGGAAATTTGAAATTCAACTGACCTCGATGTTACTCATCAGCACTGGAGCCAATACTGCTCATGTAGCTGCTGTAGTTGTGGAAGGTACGGCACTGGTGGTGGTAAATAGCATCTTGTTGGTAATGGTTGGGCTTAGCTAACATTTTCCGTTGCTAGTCAAGGAAACATTGGTCGAGAGTGAACCATAATTAAATAAAATGACGCCTATTCGGACTTAGAGTAACAGCCATGGGATGATAGTGTTACGGAGTAAAATGAAAAGCACTTGAACGTATACAAAGTGTTCACAGCCTTGCGAATGAGAATAACTCTTATGAAAGCTTGAGGAATCTGGGGATCATGTGCAAATTGAACGCGCAAATTGAGACTGATATGTGGGTGAAGAGGTCCTGCGAGGAATGAAAACCCTGCATGATTTTGCTTGTGAAAGTCTCATACTCAATAATCAATAAGGCTTTTTAACAGTATTTTAGCGTTTGCAATTGTACTATCAAATGAATCAAAGATATTCTCCAACAAATACGCCATAGTTTTTATTTTAGCAATGTTTTAAACCTTTAACATAAAGGCATTAACCATTTTTGAAGGCATTGGATACTTGTATGAAAGTATTAGCAGTTGAATTAACTGTACCGCAAATTCTCATATGAAGAAAAATCAAATATAAGAAACTCTACTTACAAGATAAACACTATCATCTCAATAATTTGAAATTGCTTCAAGAATCTGCATAAGTTAATTCACATTACACCTGGTAATTATTCAGAACAAGCTATTATGGAAATTCCAATTGAAAAGCAGTAGAATTTATTCAAATCAAAAAGTGAAAGGTTCGGTGTCCGTATCCTACTAACGTAATTGTCAAGTGTATATATCCAAATTTGCATTGTGGTCACTATAATATTGTTAGGCCAATTTAACGTATAGTTACATCGTAATTTAAGAATCAAAAAAATTTATCATTGAAAAACCTACTATTCTCAAATGTAAAAACACAAACAACATTTTCACGCAAAAAATAACTACACGCAAATGAAAAACACAAAAAAAAAAAACTATACACACAAACACAGCAACGACACAGCAAACACAACACACACACACACACACCACACAGCACATCACACACACACTACAGCACACACACACAACACACAACACACACAGACACAACACACACACACACAACCAACACACACACACACACACACGCACAACAAACGCACAGCACACACGACACACAAGCACGCATGACACCACACAGCACACACACACACACGCACACGACACACGACACACGCACATGCACACGACACACGCACACACACACGCACACGCACACGACACACACGCACACAACAGCACACACCACGAACACTCACAACGCACACACACACGACACACACACACACACACGACACACGCACACAGCACACACACACACACACACACACCACACTAACCAACACGACACACTTTACAAACAACACACACACTACACACTATCACACACAACCACACACACACACAACACACACCAACACAACACACGCATACATACACATGCAAATACAAACATGTTTTCATTATTACTACAAAGTACGAATGCAAAAAAAGCTTACACATTAAACACGTATAATCACTAACAAAAACACACAACACTATCTTAACAACACAAATTACTTTATAACATTTTAATATTTCGAAAAGACTTATACATTACAGAAAAGTACAGATTATACACACAACTACAATCAGATCATGAAATTTTTATATCGTATTGTACATAACAATAGGTTTAAATAATGAATGAAATTTATGCTATTTGGAAATTTGAACGATTATTATATTCATCATTAACGTAATATTCAAACAATAACCATATAACTTAAATATAATTATATGAAGTACAATTTAGATTGCTTTATCATACTGTGCATCATACTATTAAGCTGTTACTTATCGTTGATAAATACTTACATTTCCATACATATGACACATGTATAAAATAATTACTTAATCTGGAATTAGAAATTGGATACTGAATTATGTACATATGTTAATTAGCAATGTTATTGTATTATGTCTGATTAAATGTATAATCCAATAAAATAACAATTTAGTATTCATATAATTACATACACTTTCGTTATTTATGTACTGTTTCATCATGTACTTAACTTTATCGTGTTTGCAAATTGTAACATTCAATTTCACGAATATATCAATAAAATTGTATAATGTTACTGAATGAACTAATCAGATACAGTTGCTTAATTGCGCAATCTAATCATTTTTTATTGAACGTTCATTTAGTGGATAAATTATATTATTTACCATTTTAAATATACGCTCTGAAATTTCTTCATAAAATTTACTAAATCTTAAGTACATATAATTTCAATGTTGAATAAACAAATTAATAATTAATGTAATTTGAACAATTGTTAAATAATAACATACTCTTTAGCATTGTTAACTTTCATTGACTCATAAATAAAACTTACTGTCATAATTGAGTTAATATCGCTGATTCTTATTTCTGATACATAGTAACGATTTATCTACGTAATTAATTGCAGAAAGAATTGATTTACAAATCGTTGACAATAACTAATCAGATTACAATTTGCAAGTCACAAGATATGCATTATTCAATTTGTTCTTAATATAGACGTTTCATTATTTATTCTTCTATTCGAATATATTGAAATTTTTGTACTAAATAATCTATGGCTAATAGCTTTGAATTATAGAGGTCAATTCATAGAATTATAAAATCTTATAATAATTTAAATGGACAGCTTCAATTCTATGGTATCTTAACTTTTTAAGAAATTATTAGCATTAAAACAATATCATTATAACGCTATTAGGTTGTGCAAATTATGAATAATATTACGATGCTCAATTACCACTCTTGTATTAACATTGTCAAAACTGTTCAAATAAATATTATAAAACATTTTTGTTCAATAAATGTCAAATTTCAAGGAATTACAATGCTTTCGAATCAACATTTTAGATACAAGGTTAATATACTATTGATCTTTGAAATAATGAATTTATAAATTAAAAAAATCTTATGAAAATTTTATTAGATTGGTAAATTTATAATTTTTGAACACCTATAGGTAGCCTTAATATTACGAAAAATGTAAGTGAGTTGTATTTTACTTTATGTAAAGTAAAATTTGAATCATGTATTACAATATTAATGGCAATTAACCTAGCAAGCTAAAATTTATTCTATAATATGATTAATACTATAGAACCAACTTTTAATAATCGAAACTTAACTATACTCTGTAAATGAGTAATTAAAATTTGATTCTTAAACTGACTTTAAATTAGTATGTTTCTAAATATGTAAAATAACGAATTGGTTCAATTGATTACAGCTTCATGCAATAATAGTATTGATTCTCAATACTTAATATAAAATTGTGCAATAATGTGCAAATTTAGCAATAACTTCTTAAATCGTTTTGTTGTAATAGACTCAAATCGTTAACTTTACAAAATTAAATGTTCAATCAGAAATGATATCTATCTAATATATGATTAAAATCTAGTATTGGAATATTTCATTGAATGTAAAATTATGTAAAATATATTACCAAACACTTTTTGTGAATTTATATCCTAACATCGTATATAAGGCTTTTAATAATTTAGGTATTCAGATATATTGATAAAAAGTTTTGAAAGTAGTTTCTATTATCTTGCAAACCGTTTGTGTACAGAAAATCTATAGCAACAACAAATACTCAACAATTATATACTAATCATATTAAAAGGAAAAATTAGAAAACAAAAATTTCCATTTTATTTCATACTATGACTCAAAACAATCAGTCCCTTTGGGTAGTTACATCTATATGTGCAAAGGAGCTTAGGGCATTTTTAAACGTAAAATACCTTTCAGGTCAGAATATTAACCAAATGTAATTGATATGTTCTAGAACTTGACCAATTGATCAAATATCTTCATTGCCAATGCTCAAAGCTCAACAGTTTTTGATATACAGGGTCTGCAATATCACTATTTGATACTTTCAATATATCATAAAATGGACATTTTGCCAATATTAACAAAAACTTAGTGAAATGTTATTTTTTGTGCTACTGGTTACAAACTTTCTTTACTTTCATTATTTTTGTACAAACACCTGATATACAGGGTGAGACCAAATATATGTATCTGAAAAGAATTATACTGGTAGGTATTGTTTGATATTTTGGTGAATGGAAGTTAACACATATATATGTCCATTTAAATTATTATTGCAAGTTAAGTCCCTAGACGTCCGTTATACAGAGTGTTTCATTTCTTTAATAGATTTAATTGAGTATTATTATACTTCCTAGTTAATTTTCTGATAATATAATTGAAATGTCTATATTAAAATAAACTATTTGCTAACTATATATACCTACATAATAGTCACGATGTGTTTATACTGATACTGGGTGTCCAAGTACAAAGGACCAAAACGATATCTTAAACTTCATATAGGTACGGAAAAAACCGTTAACATAAAAATCCCTTGCAATTGGATGTCGTTGCGAAATACAAAGCTTTTGGAATTGACAGATAGAAAGGTTAGATGTGCTTCATTTATTATGCTCACTATTTTCTAATAAAGTTATATTTAGTATTTACTTATTCGTTTAAACCAAAATCGTAATGTGGTATTGCGCTTTTTCTTCTTTTTATTCGTACAACTAAATTTTTTCTGATTTTGCACCTTCCTTTCCGTTTTTCATACTACAATTATTATTTTTTCTATTCCCAAACTTATAAAATAACAACAATATAGTAGGTGGCTTGAAATGTTAAAATTAATCCACTAATTAAGTGATATTGTTGATGCTTAGTTGCAAATCTACTTTTGAATTAAAATCGTTGAAGAGTTTATGTGAAAAATGAATCAATTCCATGTTTTGCTTGTGGAAATGCTTTAGTATTATAGGTGGTAGGCATGTATACTCCATGCCAGCCGGGAGGTACCACCACCCTTACCATGGGCTCCTTAATATTGGGTCTCCGATTTTCTGAGCTCGGTAAGGGCTGCCGTTACCTTTTCCATCATCCTTAATCTATTCTCATCCTTATTCTTCCTTCTCGCCCTCACTGTCTTCCTATCGGATTAAAAGTCCCAAATTAAAAAATAAGATGGCTGTGGTTTCTAGGGTTATAAATTCCGGACGTAAAATCCTGCCCCATTCGGATGTCCGGGAGGGCAGGGCCCAAGCGACCTCGGTCATCGAAAGTATCAACTTTCTGATTCACTACTGCAACATCCGCGGTATCAGGTCTAATCTTAATGCTATTCACCAACATCTTGAACAATTACAACCTGATATACTGTTTCTATCTGAAACACAAGTCTCCTCTGAAAGCTCCGAGTCACCCGACTTGCAATTTCTTCAATACCATCTTCACTCTAACTTTCGATATAAAGGAGGCGTATGTGCGTACATCAAGGACAGAATTGCTTGCAAGAGGGTTTCTTCCTTAGAAAATAAAAATTTTGACGTGATTTGGTTTAAACATTCTGGTCCTAATTTTGTGAAATTCTACTGTTGCATTTATAGGTCTCCTAATGACAGCAACTTTCAAGACTTCTTCGATTACCTTAGTATGAAAGTTGACTATCTCCTGTCTCAGTTTCCATCTTGCGATATCTCATTTGTAGGCGATTTCAATGTTCATAACTCTAATTGGCTTCAATTTTCATCTACTATAAATCCGCTGGTCATAGTGCAGAAACATTTGCTATTTCATGTGATCTCACACAAATGATTTCTGAACCCACAAGAATCCCTGATAACCTAACCATACTCCACATCTTCTAGATCTCTTTCTTACATCAAACCCTCTTGTTTATAAAACTTCCGTTCTTTCGCCTTTAGGTCTTTCCGATCATTGTCTAATAAAAATCATTTCTACTGTACCTAATTCCACTGTTGTTCGCAAAACCGATAGAACCTGGTGTTTTAAGTCAGCTCAATGGAGTGATTTACGGATTTCTTTGCAACCTTTCCATGGCGTGAATATCGTTTTAAGTCGTCCTCTTCTTCGGACATCGCTCTTTCAGTATCTGAAGTCATCCTTATGGGAATGGAGTTATCAATTCCCAAAAAAACAGTACCGTATAGGTCATTCGCGTTCCCAACCCTGGTTCAATAAGGCTTGTTCTGATGCAATATCTTTAAAAATAAATGTTACATTAAATGGAAATCTAATAAATCGGTTGACAGTCATGTAGAATACGTTGGTGCTAGAAATATCTGCAAAAGTGTCATCACTAAAACTAAAAGTTGTTCGAACAACGAAAATGCAATGAACTAGCTACATCTCCTTTAGGCAGTCGTAAATTTTGGTCTTTAGCAAAAGCCATTAGTAAAAACTTTGGAACATCTTCATTTCCCCTGACATCTATTGACGGATCGGTAGTTGCTGATTCTGTAGACAAAGCCAACGTTTTTGTGGATTTGTTTGCATCAAACTCGTGTCTCAATGATTCTGGAAAAGATGTGCCCCTAGTCAACTCTTCTTCACGTTATGAAACCAATTCATTTTCGGTACAAGCTCTTGGAATCGATCATCAGTAGGCTTGATCTCAATAAGGCGACTGGCCCAGACGGTATCCAGCTATTGTCTTAAAGAAATGTTCCCCGAACTAGTACCAGTCCTATCTAAGCTCTATACGATCTCTATATCTTCTGAATTCCTCATCATGGAAGTTAGCAAATGTTCAACCTATTCCCAAAAAGGTGATAAGACCGATCCCTCAAATTACAGACCAATTGCCATCACTTCCATTTTGTCTAAAATCATGGAAAAAGCCATCAATCAGCAACTGCTCACGTTCCTTGAAACTAACAACTCCTTAGTGACCACCAATATGGGTTTAGGCAAAGTCGTTCAACAGGCGATCTTCTTTCATATGTGACCCAAGTTTGGAACAATACTGTAGAGCAGTCCGGTGAAACAGTTGTAGTCGCTTTAGATATCTCAAAGGCATTTGACCAAGTTTGGCATAAGTGTTTACTTGCCAAACTCACCTCGTTGGGTTAAAGGATACGCTCATCAACTGGGTTTCTAGTTTCCTTGATAAAGACGAATACGTGTCGTAGTTGATGGCTTTTTTCAAAAGAAGTTAGCATTAACGCGGGCGTACCACAGGGATCCGTTATAGCGCCTACACTTTTCTGCTGTACATAAACGACCTTATTTCTTCAACAACTAACCCCATCCATTGCTTTGCTGACGATAGCACTCTTCACTGTAGTTCATCTCAGTCTAGTCATAATCCACCGCCAAATCAAGAAATTAAAGCTGAAATGGCAAATTCAATCAACAAAGACATTCGACGTATTCTCGAATGGGAAGCAATAATCTAGTTAAATTTAATGCTAACAAAACTCAGTGTTGCCTTGTCTCGCCAAAAAGATCGATCATTTCCTGTTGTAAGTATGAATGGCTCAGTTCTTAAGTTTTCAGACTCTATTACTCTGTTGGGTATGACTGTATCTTCAAATCTCTCATGGGTTGACCATCTTCTGTCAGCTACCAAACAGCTGCTCGTAAAATAGGCTTTTGTACAGATCTAAGCAGTACTTTACCTCTCGACAACTCCTTCTGCTGTATAAGGCCCAAATTCGCCTCATCTGGAATATAATTCTCACCTTTGGGTTAGTGCTAATACGCTCTCGATATCGTTGATCGTATTCAAAAGAGCGATTAGGCTTATAAATGACCCGTCCTTAACTTCTCAATACAGTCCCTTGAGCATAGAAGGATGGTTTCAGTTCTTTCTTTGTATTATCGTTATTACAACGGCTATTGTGCTGGTGAATTACATTCTTTGATACCATCTCCGGCTATCTTTGCGAGAAACACTCGGTTCGCTCATTCACATCATCGGTATGCAGTACAAATCTCCACTTGTCGTACCAAACGGGCGCAATCCACATTTTTACACGGCTTCTAAACTCTGGAATGATCTCCCTAGTTCCTGTTTTCCTCTCACTTATGATATGAGAAAATTTAAGGTAGCTGTTCATAGGCATCTATTGGCAATTCATTATCCTCTATCCATCCTCCTAAGTGTTCCTGAGTGCTTTAGCACGATAGGCTATTTACCTGTTCAGGTCCACAATCATAAAAAAAAAAAAAAGTTCTTAGGGTTATGGTGAAAATAAGTGAGGTAAATCTAAGAAAGCAGGAAATTGTGATTGCACGTCGCCCGAAGCAAATCTACCAGAGCGGGTCATAATAGAAGAACCTGAATCTGCAATGTCTGCAATATTTCTATTGTAAGGGAAATTCAAGCAATAGACAATAACCCAAATTGTTTGCGATTAAATGTGCTACAAAGGTTAACTTGTTATGCTGCATTTGTAACGATGGGAATGATATACATAAAATATCCATGAAAGGTAGAATTAATATTTTGTTGAGAGAGATATACGTGCCAGAAAATACGTACTGCTGTAATATTCATTTGGATCTGTTTGAGCTTCTGCTCCCTGGTTACGATATGTAAATCGGCCATTATTAGCAGGTAATGAGATTTATATTTTTTACAAGCATTACGTAAGGAAATTAAGAAAAAAGCTACCACACGGCTTACGAAGACGAAAATAACTTCACAGATTCTCAATTTAAAGCAGTTTCTCCTATAACCAAAGATCAATTTAATAATCTTTCAACTTTTGTGACCCCGTTAGAATAGGAAATTCTTTGAGATATGTAAGTAAAAAGATCTCTTAGCATTCCAGTGCAAGTTACGACAAGGTCTTAGTGATAGTTTTTTAGCGGTTATTTTAATTATTCCAAAGACAACAACCCAGTTTAGCTATATCTCGAGTTAGACAATCTCTTTCTGCAAGATTTGTACCACAAAATATTGGATTTACTGCTACAACAAGCGACAGCTACATCGAAAATCATGTAACTCCTTTTGCAAATCGTCTATATAATCAAAACCTGGATCGGCCTCAGGTTATAGTGTATAATGACTGTACTTATCTAGAAATAGAGAAAAGTTCTTGTTTTAAAGGTTTGCGACAGTACTTATCAAGCCATCTCTGCTTGTTGCCCCGAGCGGATTTATTCTAGACATTCAAGGGCCATATTTCTCAAATTCTGAAAACAACGATGCTAACATACTTACAAGTGAATTTAATAGAGATGTGAATGGAATGCATGAATGTTTAATGAAGGAGATATTTTCATTCTCGACCGCTGTACTTGATGCTATTCCAGCTTTAAATAGATTAGGTATTCATTTTAAAATGCCAGCCTTTTGCCCAGAGGTCAGCTACAGTTATCCACAGAAGAGGATAATGATAGTCGTCTCGTTACGAAAACCAGGTGGATCGAGAAGCACGCAATGGGCACTTAAAATCAATTTTAAATTTTTAGATTTAAGATAAAACACCCACATTTGTAATATTGTTGATTTTCTTAAAATTGCTGGAGCAATTATAAATAAATATTTTCCATCCATTTTAATGCAAGATGCTACTATTGAGCTAGCTGAAAATATTCTTCAAAAGTTCAAGAGCCAAATATTGTTCAAGCCAGGGTTGAGGAGGAAAACTTACGCGCTAGAAGGGCAGATGGGTTGATTTAAATGAAATTATCGTTCCCTCATTCCCACGTTTGTCACATTACTATCTTAAAGAGTTAACTGTAGATTTTTCAATTAAAGCTTGCTCCTTCTTATATACAGGACAATGAAATAGAGGACCGTCAGGTTCAATATCAATTTGATGAAAACTACGAACCCGGTTTTATACGGGTAAGGATATATTCTCGCCTCAGAAATGCTACTCGTTATCAGTTGTGGATTGCATTTGTGCCTAATAATGAGGAAGAAGAACCTGACCCAGTATTAGGTACTTACTGCACCTGCAAGATTGGTGCCAGAACTTTAGGTACTTGTTCTCATGTGGCAGCTGTATTATGGTTTTAGGATACGCTAGGTATCAAGAGCTAATCAAATATCCTTTACAAATTGTTTTAAATCATATACTAAATGCAAATAATGTGGAAGTGATAGACATTTAACATTTGATTATGCAACTATGACAATGGTTATATCAAGACCAAAATTATTTACTGTTTTCTGCCTCATCAGTTCAGTTAACTGATTTCTTAGTAAGCTTAGATATTTTTAATATATTAAAATACGTTCATTAACGTTTCTACATAAACATTTCTTATTTCCAATGACTGTACACAACGGTAGTGATGATGGAGGTAGACAAGCGAAACCGGTCTGTCGATGGTGTGAACAGTGAAGACAATAGTATCTTAAAGAATTTTCTTTTCTAGTTTTGCAAAATAAAGATGAACTTCGACAAGCGCCTTCTTTATCAAAAGAATTTACTGAAAATTTTATTAGAAAATAGTGAGCATAATAAATGAAGCACATCTAACCTTTCTATCTGTCAATCTCCAAAAGCTTTGTATTTCGCAACGACATCCAATTGCAAGGGATTTTTATGTTAACGGTTTTTCCGTACCTATATGAAGTTTAAGATATCGCTTTGGTCCTTTGTACTTGGACACCCAGTATCAGTATAAACACATCGTGACTATTATGTAGGTATATACAGTTAGCAAATAGTTTATTTTAATATAGACATTTCAATTAAGTTATCAGAAAATTAACTAGGAAGTATAATAATACTCAATTAATCTATTAAAGAAATGAAACACTCTGTATAACGGACGTCTAGGGACTTAACTTGCAATAATAATTTAAATGGACATATATATGTTAACTTCCATTCACCAAAATATCAAAACAATACCACCGTATAATTCTTTTCAGATACATATATTTGGTCTCACCCTGTATATCAGGTGTATGTACAAATGTAATGAAAGTAAAGAAAAGGTTGTAATCAGTAGCACAAAAATAACATTTCACTAAGTTTTGCGTTAATATTGGCAAAATGTCCATTTTATGATATATTGAAAGTTCAAATAGTGATATTGCAGACCCTGTATATCAAAACTGTTGAGCTTTGAGCTTTCGGACAATGAAGACATTTGATCAATTGGTCAAGTTCTAGAACATATCAAAATTTGGTTAAATTCTGACCGAAAGGTATTTTACATTTAAAACGTGCCCCCTCCTTTCAAGTTAATATGTTAAGTCCTTCGAAAGTTATACAGTACACACACACACACACACACACACACACATACACACAGTCAAGATTCTTTTTGCTCAACTTCGTTTTTGGAAGTTTTCGAACATTTTCAAGCGATTGAGCAAATAAAAATTTTTGAAAATTTTTTTAGTGATACGGTTGGATGTGGAAGTAATGTGTCTCTGACATTTAGTCATAAATATTTATTACATTAAAATTATTTATGGACTGAATCAATAATATGCACTGGTACGTTACACGCTCCTTTTACAGGTCTAGCACAATTCGCCGTCGCTGTTTCGCCATTGTCGATTCGCCGTCAGGACAGTTGGCCATTGGTCAAATTTGCTGTATGCTCAAGTCGCCGTACAATTCGTGCTTTTTATGTGTTATTATATTTATCGTATGATAAAGAAGGTCTTTACTTTAAATAGATTTTCTGTCAGTCGATAATGAGAGCCTTTATTTTAAATAAATTGGTTTTGAGCAATTTACCTCCCGTAATCCTCTAATAATTAACGGAGTCTTAATTTAAAAATAATTATATCTACATATTGCTATGAATACAAAAGTATAGAACTGAAACGTTTAGTTGTACCGACTTTTTGAGTTAATCAAGTAGTTGAAAGTTATCATAATGATGGAATTCTGTCCAAAAGAGGAAAAGAAAAATTTAGAGAAAGAGGCTATATTTATGTGTTTGACACATTTAGTAGATGTGACGTTGGTGTTAAGTTTTGGAGCTGTGAAAGAAGACAAGAGTAAAAAACAAGAATTCATACCAGAAATAGGAAAGTTTTAAGGAAAATTAACAACCACAAGGGTACAAAAACGTGTTGTTAAACAATGGAAGGAACAATTCAGGTAATTCATTTTGCACAATCTCTCCACAATGTCACGTAAAATTCTGAGACGAAATGGCTCTATAAAAATTTTAGGTAAGTAACGAATTTATGGTTGATACAATAAAAGCTGCACAAGGTAGACTTCCAAATAATTGTGCTTTAAGAAAATTAGACGGAAGCTGGTTAACGTTGAACCACCAAATTATTTGAATCTAACTGATTTAGTATTGCCAGAGAGTTACAAAACGTACATAGCTCAACGAGATGTATCCGAAAACTTTCTAATGACAGATAGTGGCGGAGGAGCAGACAGCATTTTAATATTTGGAAGACAAAGCTGGCTACCCACTATAATGGCTGTTGTAAATAATGGCACCCATCCAATATGCAAACAAATTGCGTGCAACTTCCAAAGGAATGCTACGAATTTGAGCAGGCTGCATTTACAGCAATGGGAACTTCATTCCCAAATGTACGTATAAACGGGTGTTTTTTTCATCTTGCGCAAAATATGAAGAAAAAATTGGGCGAAAATGGGAGTTACACGAGAGTATCACAATGACCTACAGTTCGCATTGAGCGCGAGGATTGTAACATCCTTAGCCTTTGTGCCTCCTGCACACTTGCACGACGCTGTGGACATCCTTTCGAACGCATATCCCGAAAACTTCCAACTGCTTCTTAATAAAAATAATCAATCGTCAACGATTGTTTACAATGTGTTCCTCAACAATTTAAATCTCGTTCTACCACTAGCGTTACAATGACAAGCACAGACACAGACACGGACGCGGACGCGGGTACAGACGCAGGCACAGCCACAGGTACAGGTACAGCCACAGACACAAGCACAGGCACATGCATGAGCACAGGCACACAAGGGCGCAGGCACAGGTACAGGCACAGGCACACGCACAGGTACAGGCATAGGTACAGCCACAGAAACAGGCACAGGCACATGCGCAGGAACAGGCACAAGCACAGGTACATGCACAGACACAGACACAGCCACAGACACAGGCACAGACAGAGGCACAGGCACAGGCACAGACACAGGCACAGGCACAGGCACAGGCACTGGCACAAGCACAGGTAGTCACAGATACAGGCACAGGCACAGGCAGACGCACACGCATACGCACAGGCACGGGCAGAGGCAGAGGCACAGACACAGGCACAGACACAGACACAGCGCCTATTGGGGAGCACTGACCCAGAGGTGGTAATTGTATTCCAGATGAGCTCGAATTTGGGCCTTATAGAGTAAAAGGAGTTGTTGCGATGTGAAGTACTGTTTAGATTTGTATAAAAAGCCCAGTTTACGGACAGCAGTTTTGGTGGCCGACAAAAGGTGGTCAATCCATAAAAGTTGCGATGATACACACATCCCTAACATAGAAATAGAGTTTGAAAACTTGAGTTCTAAGCCACTCATATTTATAGCAGGAAATGGTCGCTCGGTCTTGGCGGACACAAGGCAACAATGTGTTTTGTCGGCGTTGAACTTGAGTAAATCGTTTCTTCCCCATTCAAGCACATGTTCTAATTAACTGTTGATTGAGGCTGTCATTTTGACCTTCACGTCCTGACTAGACCTATTGTTGTGGAAAACTGAGAAGTGAATGTGGATTGGTTTAATAGCGTATGGGGTAGTCTTGAGCGACGGCACAGTTTTACCAGAATCATTGAGACATGAATTTGCTGCAAAGTAATCTACAAAGAGGTTTACTTTTTCAGCAGGATCAGTTACTACAGCTCCATCGCGAGACGTCATGGGTGGTACGTTCTTCAAATATCTTTTTGGCCTTGGTGATGATGCTTTTGCAACTATTCCTTGCGGCAATATAGTTGGCGTTATTTTCGATAGATTTATTTGATTTCCATTTGGTATAGAGTCTATGCTTTTGCGATAATGCATCAGTGCAAGCCCTATTAAACCAGGGTTGGGAATGACCTACACGATTATGTTTTTTGGGAATAACTCCATACCCATCAAGATAATTTCAGCTATTGAAAGAGCAATGTTTGAAGAGGATGACCGTTTAAAGCAATACTCACGCCAGGGGAAGGTTGCAAAAAAATCTCGCAGTTCGCTCCAGTTAGCTGATTTAGAACATCACATGGTTTTATTTGTTTTTTGAGTAACAGTGGGATTGGGCACATAGGAAGTTATTTCATTTAGGCAGTGGTCTGATTGACCAAGTGGGGAAGGACTATTGTTTTATAGACAAAATGGGTTAGCTGTAAGGAATAGGTCCAGGAGATTTGGAGTATGGTTAGGGTTGTCAGGGATTCTGGTTGCTTCGGAAATGATTTGTGCGAGATCATAGGATACAGCAATAATCAAAAAGATGTTAGAAGTTGTTATCATTGGGATACCTATACAAACAACAGTAGAATTTCACAAATTGGAGCCCAGAATGTTTGAACATCACGTCAAATTTGTTGTTTTCCAAAGTGGACATCCTCTTACAACCTTCGTTGTCCTTGCTATACGTACATACTCCGCTTTTAAGACGAAAGTTAGAGTAGAGGTTGAATCTGGAAAATTGCAGGTCAGGCGAATCAGTGCTTCCAGGGGAGGCTTGTGTTTCTGATAGAAACAGAATGTTCGGTTGCACTTGTTCAAGGTGTTGGTGAACAGTATTAAGATTCGACCTGATACCACGTATGTTACAGTAATGAATCCGGATGTTGGTACTTTCGATGACCGAGGTCTTGCCCTCCGGGGCATCCGAACGGGGCAAATTTTATTCCTGGGACATCTTGCTCTTCTTAGTCTTGATTTTGGTATTGACGAATTTTTGTCTCCCTCCAGAATCCTTGGGACGGACCGACGAATCGATGTGAGAGTGTGGGCATCTCACCCTGCTCACCTGGGGTATAGCTTCTGTTTTAGAACTCGTAATTTTAAGGGTTAACCATAAAAACGCCACGCTTGGCTAGTGCGTGTTGGCGAGTACATAAGGAATAAAGGAGGGAAGTGACCGGCAACCCTTGCCGAGCTGAGAAAGTTACAGGACCAATATTAAGGAGACCATGGTAGAGGTGGTGGTATTGCAACGGGCGACATGGGGTATACATGCCTTCCACCTATGAAGTTGTAGAATATTATAGCTGAAAAGGAAACATTAATTAGTTTACATTCCAACATACAAGAAACAAGTTTTTTGTACAATTGCTGAATAAAGTAATTGTACTGAAAATAAAGCAGGATATTCATTAACCTAATTAAAAATCGTGCATAAGTTGTATAGTACCCCACTCTGTTTATGGATAGTTTAAGACAGCATGACAGCATTAAGATTGAAATAAATTGTTTACTTTGGTTTATTATTTAGGTTCCAACTTGAATATAATTGCCATTTTAAACTAATCCAACCTGTGTACTATTGTCGTGAAAATTAACTTTTGTATTTTCTTTAACTTCCCTTTTATTTAATTGAAGGGCAACAACAAACAACGATAATGACCGTGTGAGACCTTCCGTTCCCAACTACCGACTTTTAGTGTCAATTAATTACTATTAACACCAAATACAGTAACAATGGTAAAATTTTAAATTTTCTGTTAAAGACAAATGTAATATAAAATAATATGAAATATAATGTTACAATTAAACATAAAATTTGATATAGTACCAAAAGTAAAATTGGATTAACTTTTAAATTTGAAAACACTACCAAGGTATTTGATTTTATGAGCTTCTACTGTTTTGATTATTATTATTATTTTTTTTTTCAGGAGGAAAATCCTTATAGACACCACCGTAATTATGTGGATTCTCCATTATTACATACCCACTAAAAATTTCAGCGCATCAGCTACTAAGGCTATTGCTTATACATATAATCAAGTATTTATTGCATTATTTTAGATAAGTACAGGTAAGATATACATTTCCTCACAACCTATTTTAACTAATTATAGTTTTTATAGATGCCTGTTGATTTCAAGTAATTGATTGTGTTCGCTATTGGGTCTAACTCTACTAAATTATCTCTTAGGCTCTCCTGCAGATGGTGTTGCTGCCTCTCATGATAAACAATCAAGGATAAATGTGACATTAGCCTGATATCGCATGTAGCGCATAGGATTATCTTCTCCTTTCAATAGATGCCCGTGAGTAGCAGTATGACCAACACGTAATCGGTGTAATTGTAAGTTCGTGTCGTGGCATATCAACAAACTGGGTGTACGAACATCTGGTTTTATAACTGACAGGTGAGTATTAATATGTCCATTTTTCCTGCCACCTAGTAATATCTCTTGTTTCAGGCTATCTCTAGCTAATTGATTTTGTTGCTGGATAGCTGGCATCTCCGACCACGAGGTACATCACGTGCTTGTTATGGGACATGCGTTCATGAATAACCTGCAGGTATTCAATAAAACATCAGCTGGACGTAATGTCCTCCTATTTGCATATATTTATATTCAACAGCAAACAGTTGTTGGGATGTAATGGCTTTGATTTAATACGAATCATGTAATTGCCATTAAAATATAACGCCGTATTTCAAGTGGGTAGTGAAGCTTACAGTAAAGAATTAACTGGTAAGGCACCAAAAAGTACCTAATTCCAGCATTGTGGATTCTATCCAAGGTCATTAGTATACTTTTGCGGCCTGATCCGTATGCTATACTGCCATAGTCTATAACCGATAGTATCATGCCTGATATATCTTAATAGTATTTTGGGTTCTGATGGTATGCAAGAACTTTTATTAAATTCAGTGCTTTGTCACATTTCTTTTAATTTCGTTGATGTTTCCATCTAAGTTGTGTCAAAACGACACGAAACCTAGTTCAAACACACTGATCTGGTCACCAAGGTACATAGGATTGAAGTGCGGTCTTCTAAGCCGACATAAATCAGACACTTCGTCTTCTTTGAAAATTGAAAGCCAACAGAGCCATTTGAAACAATGTGTTAATTCTGCATTCTGGATATTTCTACTGTTTTTCCTGAGTACATAATAATGTCGTCAACATATAAGCACTTTTACAGACTCCTTAACATTACGCTATATCGTTTATGATTGAAATAGTGCAACTCAATGTTGAACCCTGAGATTTTCTAATGCTCTTGAGCTCGACAAGTTATTACCAACACGTGCTCGAAAACTTCTTTCACTTAAAAGAACGCACCAGTAGTGGAAGTCTTCTGAGACCGTATTGTATAACTTTTGTAGTATACGATCATGTAGTATTAATGTCGAAAATACAACGACCAAGTGTTCTCTTTTACAGAACGCATTTTAGCAGCATTTCTACTACTAAGTGGTCATTAGTAGATCTACCTTTGGAAGCCAGACTGATACGGTACCAAGACGTTGTTATTATTATTATTATTATTATTATTATTATTATTATTATTATTATTATATTATTATTATTATTATTATTCACGACAAAATCTATTCAAGAGCATCGTACTTTGTATTTAAAATAGATTGTTCCCTACGACTGCTTTCCTTTATTTGAGAAAAAAAGAAGTATTTAATTTAGAATTCTGATTAAAAATTAGAGCTAGTTATTTGTTCATTTCATATATTTATTTGCTCTTTTTTATACTTTGGACTACGGATTCGATTCAGTTATTTATTTTTATCATTTAAGTTAATAAAATGATTCTTATAACTTTAGTGTTTCTTCAGAAATTTATTAAATACCTGTTAATTACCTGTTTGAGTTCAAGACAAATGGGTAGTATTTGCGCTTAAAGTTTACTTTACAATTCTACAAGTTTTAACAATCACATCTGGTATGGGTTTATGTTAGATGTAATACTATGCAGGTCTCCTCTTGAACTGTCACGTAACGCTCAAAAAGACTGTTCGTAGAAGTATAGTTAAATGTGAGGTCCTCACAGAGACCTTATAAATGACCTGTTTTTACTTATCTTTAAAGTTAATTACTTTAGTTATATATATATATATATATATATATATATATATATATATATATATATATAATAATAATAATAAGTCGCAAGAAAGTAACTTTTATCCTTTAAAATGACTTGGCTTTTATTTTTAAAAAATTTGGACAATTTGGATAATACTTGATGTTAATAGTCCTTTGAAACATTTTATAAATGGTAAGCTACTACGCCGTAAAAACAGATCACCACATTATACATATATTGGACGTGCAAAAAGCTTCATTCTGTCATTGAGAAGAAGTGACGAATTAGGCGTTCAAATTGAACACTAAGCACGTTGCTTTAGTTCACAGAGTGCAAAAAAAATTTCAAATAAAATTTGTTCTCTAATTTGATAAGATACGTGTTGGGTCCATTAGTGTATACAAATTTACAATGTAGGACTATTTTACCTGCTTGTCAGAGGTTTGATGAAAGCTAAATATCAGTAAAACTTATGATATGAATTTGTTTGGCTATAACCAGGACTGTAGGTTGCCAGTGTCACATGATTAGTACCTGACATATATTCCAACTTCTATTTCTTTTTACTTAGTAGTGAAAACTTATTTTTAGTGTATTATTTTCTTATTTTACCAATTAATTAAGATTTCCTCTTTCTCGAGCTACTTATATGTTAAATATGTAAATGTGTAAATTTTGAGGTCAATCTTAAATGATATATTAAACGACTATTTTGTATGCAAATAATAGAAAAAGTCTACTCAATTTTCTGTTTCTATATTGTTTCATGGTAATTGTGGATTCAAGATAAAAATGTAACGTGATATGAATTAGTTTTTATTAATATAATATATTGCTTAATACTAATATATTATATAAACGTATATCTGGAAATGCGTAGTTTTAAAGTAACACAGTATTAATAAGGAGTTAGGAATTTTTACAAAAACAATAACTTAAAACGAAATATACATACTGTTAGAAGCGATGACCGTTAATTAGTGTCATATACTGTCACATGCTGTTAGGTAAGAATATAAATAGTAATTATTTCGATTAGTAAATAATTATTGGCATTTCACAATGCCTAATAGGTACACCAACGCTAAAATAAGCGATGTGTGTTTTAGGATCTTGCTGGAAAGAAAAGGAAAGACTACTTACTTCATTCCCTCCCTAAAGGGGAGGGTAGGCTGCTCGAGCTTTTCTAGCTCCTTCAGACACAATCACGGATTAGCATACATATATACATTACGTATATGAATAGTGATTAAGGATTTCAGGATAGGATCGGAAGGAACATAGGGTTCTGAGGAGGAAAATACTAGCATTGCTAAGTAGCCGCACATGGTGCATATATGCAGTGACCATGCTGCTACATGTGATGAAAAACCCTGGAAAACCTATAAGGTAGACGGTAACGAATCGAACCCATTACCTAATGATAAGCAGGTTGTGTCACCACCACGCTACCAGCTCGGTGATCTTGCTGGTAGAAACTCCCTTGAAGCAAGACGTCTCTATGAATAAAGATATCATCTTCATGTGATATCAAGTCATACGATGTTTGTGCGTTTTCATTAACGACCAGGTGAATTTTTGAACGTGTGTCAATCAGTTGACGTTCACTACTTCCAACAGTTACTATGAGCTATTTTTCTTTTAAGTTATTGTTTTTGTAAAATAATTTAATTTCTTATCAAATAGCGTGTAGCTTCAAACTAGGCATAAAAATACAGAATAGCATATTAGAATGGATACAGAGAGTAAAGACTTGGACGTAAAGGCGAACTCAATAAACGCTCACAGACGATCTAGTATTTCGGACCAATTATACGCTTTCTTGAGACATGCAGGTGAAGCATGCTCGAGATAAACAATGAACGATAATGTGATACTGTCTCATGTGGCGAAAACGAAGCAAAAGAAAATTAAATTAGAATTTTTAATTTGTAAATTTATAAATTTGCTGTACAAATGTACATATTGCCGAAATTTTGTGAATTTTTGTGATCGGCGTTAATAAGAGTTATTTCCGTATTGTCTAAAATTAAGATACAATACGTTATTTTGTAAAATTGAGCATCAATCCAATTCAAGCAATAGATTTTACAAAATTGTTGATGTTTTAACACCTATATCAGTACGCTGATTGTTTGTTAGTTTATTACAATTTCTGATTCGTGCTAGTGAACTGGGTATTATTTTCTTTACAGCGTATAGCAGAGTTGCGACCCCATTTCTTATCTTAAAATTTAAAAGGTTAAATATTTTATTTACATTTAAGTTACCAAATAGTTATTTATTTCATGAGAATTTAGGATTCTTGCAATTTTAAAAGTGACGACGTTCGATTACTCTTCAATATTTTAGTGAAAGCTTTAACGTAACAATTTGAGAAAGGTTTCTTTATTAGATAATTAGTCATTCTGAGTTTATTAATGTAATTTCATTTAGTGATAAATTTAGTAAGATAACGTAACATAAGTTAAAGTAAATAAGATCGTTGTCGATTAGCTGTTGTCCTTGTTGCACGTCATTATTTTGCAAGTACATGCAAACACTATTTTGAAGGTTTATAGGAATCCACGTACCTGCGGTGATTAACGGATCACCTGGATTCGCTTACGTATAGGACGTGTATTTTCACCCTATTTTTTTACACACCCACGTGTAGGACGTGTTTTTCACCCTATTTTATGACAGCTCACGTATAGGACACGTATTTTCACCCTATCTTTCGAGGTCAACCCTAATTAGAGCCTTTTTGCACATGCTCACGTGGGGTGTAGGTCTTGGTACTGGGGCTGGACCTGGAGCTGGACTAGGACTTGGGGTTGGTCTTAGGGTTTTTTGATGGTCATCTAATTAAGGTTCTTTTTGACTATATTAAGAGCAGTGCCCTGGAGGTTAGAAAATGCACACGCATACAATGTTGGAAATTGCATAATTAACAAGATATTATTATTAAAATTATCGATACTATTATTTTAAAATGTCACATGCTATTGGATGATCTTTTACCTATCGAGAAAACGTATTTCTAATAAGGAGGATCTTATAAGACACGTGTAGGCTTGCAACTTGTTCTCAGGCCTTCGCCCTGACCGGAGATGGTGTGGAACCTAACCTTATAAGACAAGTGTAGAGCTTAGTATCGTTGCCCTTGATGCAATGTATGGGTTCTAACAATCTTACAGCTGTAGGCCTTCGCCCATCATACAAAATTGTATTCTAATAAGGAGGTTCTTGTAAGACAAGACTTGTATCAGGGTCTGCGCCAGGCCCCTTTGAGTAAAATTGATTTTAGAGCCATCTAGGCGTATAGACTAATGAACATTTTCTGAAGCTGATAATGCACCTCTCTCTTGCTCTATCTTGTTTCTTCCTTTATCTATTTCTCTCTCACACACACACACACACAACAACAGACGCACGCAACACAACGCAACGCAACGCAATAACGAAAGACGCAGCGCAGACCGAAACCGACCAGACACACAGACACACAGAACAAACACAGACAAACACAACACACAACACAACACACAGACAAACACACACAACAACAACACACACACACACACACACAAAAAGACACACACACACACAAAAACAACACAGACAACAAACACAAAATGAACACAAAAAAAACACACACAAAAAAACACACAACAAACAAACAAACAAAAAAAACGCACCAAAAAACAAACCAAACACACGCACGAAACACGCACAAAAAGAAAGAAAAAACCACACACCACACAAACACGACACGACAACAGCACAACCACAAAACAACACAACACAAAAACCAACCAACCACACACGCACACACGAACGCACAAAACCACACGCACACGCACACCACACAACAACACCACACAAACACAACACAACACACCACACCACACGACACACGCACCCACACCACAAACAACACGCACCAACCACCACCAACACACACGCACACACCACGCACACGACACACGACACAAAAACCACAACACAAAACACACACACACACACACACAACCACACAACAAAAAACACAGACACAGAACAGAACAAACACAACACACAAACACACACACACACACACAACACACACACACACACGACACACACAAAACACAACGCCAAACAAAACAAACACACGAGACGAAGACAACGGAGAAGACGAGGAACCAAGACGCGACACACAACAGCACGCAAACGCAAAGAAACACACACACCAAGAAACACAACGGGGGAAAAAAAACGAAGCACACGACAAAAGAAACGAAGCAAATTGCACCAACACAACCACGAAACGCACAACGAGAAAAACACCGCACAACAAACGCAACACGAACGACGCACCAAAAAGCAAACGCAAGAAACGCACCACCGACGCAAACACAAACACGCAACACACACCACAAAACCCAAAAAACACACACACCAACAAAAAAAAAACCAAAAAACAGCAAAAAAAAAAAAAAAAGCGCTAAACAAACAGTTTAAAAAACAAGAAAAAACGCATAACGAAAATTGTAACCAAAATCCAATGGAAGAATTTAAAATAAAATAAAAGAAAACACCAAATCAAAAAAAATGTGCAGCATTTCCAACCTGTTAAACCATTAATTTGCTTTGTTTTTTTTGTGTTGTGTGTGTTTTACACATAGGTTTTACAAATTCGTTCAAGGTGAAGACATGAAGTATCTAAAATCTCATAGATGATGTTTATAAATTTAAATAAATTAGATTATATCTTATTTCTTAGAAATTTTTAAAAATTTGTTGAATTGTATTAATCCCAACTGATAAAGATCCATATAGCGTGAATCACTTGGTGTGTGTGTGTGTGTGTGTGTGTGTGTGTGTTGTGTGTGTGTGTGTGTGGTTGGTGGTGTGTGTGTAATTGGGGGACTAATTGATTATAAATAGTTTTATGTAATCTGAAGATTCATTATTAAAGTAATTTCGCGTTAGCAAAATTTTTAAAATATTTGTGTTTGAATGTAAATTTTTGTAAGTACAACATGATTGTTAAATACAGTGGCGTATTCAGTTTCTGTATTACTTTCTAAAATAGTTAATTCGGTATGTAATGGCTGTTTATATCCAGCCATTCAAAATTGTATTTTAGTGAGTATTTTGTATAAAAATTTCAGTTCAACGTAGGTACAGTTGAAGGAAAAAAACTTCTAAAGGTAAGCGTATTATTTTTAATATATGTTTTTACCTGATATTGCTAACAAAAATGTCGATAAGATTTTAAAATTGTTATTACTCTTATGGATGAGTCATAAGATCAATTCTCAAAATAGCTGTTACGTATTCGTGGATTTTAAACTTGTAGTTATTGTTAATTCCGTATAATAATAAAACCATTAAAACCTTTTGCCTTTTATTTCCGTTATATCAGTTTGATATTCTTAAAAACATGTTAATTTAATTTAACTCTATGTTATATATATATATATATATATATATATATATATATATATATTATTACTTTCCAGTCCTTTTTAATGGGTTTTTACAACTGTTAATGAACACTTACAATGAAATAATTTTGTGTAAGTAATTGAACATAATAAATCAGATATGATGTTCCGAATGTATAGGTGGTGGCTGTTTAGAGATCGCCTATACATAAAGCATCATTGCATTAGAGAAATTATTTTTATTTCACGTCATATTTAATTAGACTTTAATGTATTCAGTTTGAACTGTAATCTGGTTTCCGCAAACTGTAAGACATAATTTCAGTTGATTGATTGATTGTTGAGATTGATCTGGTGATCGAGCGTGATTTGTTTGAGATTGATTAATTAATTGATTTGTTTGTGTGTGTGTGTGTGGTGTGTGCGTGGTGTGGTGCGCAGTGGTGGTGGTATTTTTCTGTATTGTAATGGGTGTGCTTATTTTTTAAATTTTCTTGCTAGTATGCTGTATTGGTGCTTAAAAGATAGAACAAGATAGAGGAGGTGCATTTAGCCTATTATAAATTTAGTCTTACATGGGCTAAAATCAATTTTATAACAGAAACAACTTTCTTAGAACCTCAATTGAATACAATTTTGTGATAAGGCCTACAGCTGTGAGATTAAGTTAGAACCTCATACAATTGCATCAACACGATAGGGGCTAAGCTCTACACTTGTCTATAAGTTAGGTTAAATCTCCGGTCAGGGGCGAAGGCCTGAGAACAAGTTACGAAGCCCTACACGTGTCTTACAAGAACCTCCTTATTAGAAATACGTTTTCTCGTATAGGTAAAAGATTCAATAGCATGACCATTTTAAAACAATAGGATCGATAATTTTAATAATATCTTATTAATTATGCAATTTCCAACATTGTATGCGTGTGCATTTGCCTAACCTCCAGGGGCACTGCTCTTAATAAGCCAAAAGGACCTTAATTAGATGACCATCAAAATAACCCTAAGACCAACAAGTCCAAGTCCAGGTCCAGGTCCAGCCCCAGCACCAAGACCTGCACCACACGTGAGCATGTAAAAAAGTTCTAATTAGAGTTGACCCTAGAAAGAAAGGGTGGAAAATACGTTTCCTATACGTGAGCTGTCATAAAATAGGGTGAAAAACACGTCCATACTGGGTGTAAAAATAGTGAAAATACATGTCCTATACGTAAGCGAGTAAAAATAATTAGGGTTAAAATTAAAAAAGAAAATATGGTCTCACATTGTAAAAATAGGGTGAAAAAATACGTCCTACACGTAAGCTAATAAAAAATAATTAGTGAAAAATTGGTCGCCCTGACCAAGTGACGTCAAAATAAGATGGCGCTGCTTTCTACATTTCTATAGATATTTTTAAAGAACTTTTAAATGAGATCATTCTTGTTTTTTGGAATAATTTTATTATTCTTTCAATAATTTTGGTTTTTCAATAGACATCTGATGTGGAATTTATAGAAGTTTATTGATTTCGTCTTTTGTTATTAATTGCAGATTTTTACTTTATGGAGTATCTTTTTAGGTTCTATAGTTAATTATTGTATCTCCTTTTATCCGTTGGAATTTGTCGTTCCATCCTTTCCTTGATTTTCTTTTATCAGTTAGTTTCTCTTTGAGTATTGCTGGTAGTTTCTCTGCATTGTGTGTATGTTGTCAGGTGTTTTGTCAAACAGCAGTTTGCATGCTTTTGCTAAATATTTAGTCATCTTCTATCTCGTTAAGTTTTCAGTGGTATATTTAAGGCTATTGTTTGATCTAGATTTTTGATGAGATTCCAGTCTTTTGGTTTAACAGTGTTAATATGGTCACTAGTACAGGAGCGTGGTCAGGCTGCGTTCTAGACAGTATTCAAATATTTTTTGTCTATTTTCAATGCAGAAATCCAGTCAGGCATTTCATTGGGATCAGATGGACAATATGTAGGTTGTCCTGTTAGTTAAATTTTCAGACAAAATTTTGCATTAAAATCATCTCTAACGATAAATCTATTTCCTAATGTTTTAAAGAAATTGATGAAATCAGCTGCCATATCTTGGCGGACAATAAAATTGATGACACGGAAATTTCCACGGTAGCGTCTCCTATAGCAATATTGGTGGCCTGTATGTTCCCTAATGTTTACTCAGATCACTCTTAATGTGTAATTTTTTATTTAATAATCATTGCTGAGCCTGGGCACTGGGACTGTACTATATACGTTGTAATTTGGTATTTTTATGTGGCTTTTTGTGGTGAAGTGAGTTTCTGATAGTAAAATGCGCCGCCGATTCGGTGCCGACCTTTCAGCGCCGGACGTATCAACGCCGACCGTTTCACCGCCGGCACATTTCAGCTCCAAGAAGTTTGTGCCTAAATGAAATATTGGTATATATGATTTAATTTGGAAAACATAGGTGATATTCTTAAATATTGGTAAAGATTTGAAATACTTGCGGTTTTGTTATTGATATCACATAATTTAATTGTGTTCTTGGGATATTTTAAAGAAATTTCCTCAAATGTAACTGGGATTATAGATTAGAAAAACGAGCCATCAAAAGGAGAATTACGTATTTAGAAACTTCTCAGGATTTCTATTTTCTCATTAAAGACATTTAACAAAAGTTTTATAAACACAATTTTGTAAATGCCTCACAAATTTTCCTAACTTTATTAAAGTTACGGTTTACACTGTCAAATATTTATAAGATGTTTGATATTGAGCTTTGATATTGTAATGAAATACCGTAGAGATTATCTAAATAATATAAACGTTATGAGAAATTCTTTTTTTCAATCTTGAGTATTGTTATGTTATCCCTTTCAGGTTATTATGGCATCCATTTATAATATTATATTTATAAAGTTATCCTTTATAAACTCCTATAAACACCTGACAGAGATAACATAACAAATTAATACAACTATTAACAACTAAACTATTACAATTTTCCAGATTAGGCTGCATGACAGAATACATCGATGGTTTGATTAAAGATTGTTTAATTAAACGAAAATTTTTTTTTTTTTTTTGCTTTTTTTGTTTATAACGATTTATTTATTTATGTACAGGGTGTCCCAACGATAGAGTAAAGAAGTTTATGCTTAACTAAATTTATTTGTAAATATTGTATGGACCATGGGTAGAGGTAAGATGTGCATTTTTAAAATATTGGAAGTTATACAGGGTGTGCCAGAAAAGCAGGACGTGAAAAAGTATGATTTTTAAATAGAACACCCGTATTTGATTTTAGTTTTAATTCTACGTGTCCATACAAACATATTTTGTCATACAAAAGATTGGCTGAAAGTTTTAGTTCTTGAGATATTCGCGTTTAAAGATTATTATGGTCATTTTCGTGGGGTTGATGAATGGGCAATTGTTCCGTTATTTCACAATAAAAAATTGATATTTCGTGTGAAAAATGAGTGATATTATACTAACGTTTAGACCGAGTAGTATTTCTAATTTTCTCAACAGGGTGTTTGTTATAACCATTCAAATTTGAAAATTCTCAAATTAAAAAATCAGTTTTTTAATTGCACACCCTATATATTTTTATTTCATTTTATTCGGGATTAAAAATCTATCATTTTTGTCAAATATATCCTATATCTATCTTTGATAGTTTTCGAGTAATTTCGATTTTTCACACTAGCTACTTTATTTTCGATAACATTGCATTGCATGGATCTTGGTAGCCATGGAAAATAATAATTGCGTTACTAAGATACAAAGGTTTCCTACTTGTCAAAATAAACACATATTAAATTTGTCGTTTTCGCATTTAACTTGTTATCAATTCTTGTATCAATTATGGATTATTCGACAAATGAATTAATTGATATGATATACGTGTTGGGCGAAGCTGAAAAACCCTTTATTGGCACAACGAATCTACAAAATGAAATATCCTGAACGTCGAATACCTACTACTGTTGGCTTGGAAAATTTGATGGATAGATTTGATTCTAGCGGTAGTGTTAAATACTTCAAACGTAAAGTTGTTAATAAAGGGCAGCTAATGAAAAAGAACTTGAAATATTATTAATATTCAAGAAAATCCCAAGTGAGTTCTAGAACATTAGCGTCGATATGTGATACCTCCAAATCAAACGTGAATCGAACAAAGCTGATATAATACCATCCCTATCACATTGAGCTTCATCAAGAATTGCGAAAGAGGATTTTGCAAGACGAATTGAATTCTGCAATATCATTAATCAACGGCTGCAATTAAATAACAACTTTTTGTGCTCCATAATGTTTTCCGATGAGGCGACGTTTAAAAGTAATGGGTGTAAATCGGCATAATATGCACTATTACGCCATTGATAATCCATTTTGGCTAGAAGTTCAAAACCAAAATCATTGGTCACTAAATGGTGTGGTATATTAATGACCAAATTATCGGTCCCTATTTTTGATGATCCATTAACGGCAGCTATTTGCATTTCTTACGTGAAGAATTGCCTGTGTTATGAGGATATCAATTTAGAACGACGACTAAATATGTGGTTGCAACAGGATGGTGCACCTCCACATTTTATCGGGACGTAAGAATTCTTGAACCAGCAATACCCGGAGAAATGGATAGGACGTAATGGCTTTATATTATGGCCACCAGGTCATGCGATTTAACTCCACTGCATTTTTTCCTATGGATACATAAAAGATCGTGTATATTATTAAACCTACAACAAGGAGGACATGAAAATAGAATTCGAAGCTTGTCACAGTGACCTCTTATGTTATCCGAAGTGAGACAGAACATGAGAAAAGGCTCAATATGTGTATTCAGCAAGAAGGCCGTCTATTTGAGCATTTACTAAGACGCAATGTTGAATAATTATTGAATTACTGTTTCTCATTAATAAAAACTGTTAATATTCTCACTTAGGTGGTTTGTTTTATTTTGTCGCAATTGTTTTCCATGGCTACCACGATCCACAATAATGTTATAGTATCGTATGTAACGTAGCTAGTGAGAAAAATCGAAATTCTCGAAAACTATCAAAGATAGATATAGGATATATTTGACAAAATGATAGATTTTTAATCCCGAATAAAATGAAATAAAATATATAGGTGTGCAATTAAAAAAACTGATTTTTTTAATATGAGAATTTTCAAATTTGAATGGTTATAACAAACACCCTGTTGAGAAAATTAGAAATACTACTCGGTCTAAACGTTAGTATAATATCACTCATTTTTCACACAAAATATCAATTTTTTTTATTGTGAAATAACGGAACAATTGCCCATTCATCAACCCCACGAAAATGACCATAATAATCTTTAAACGCGAATATCTCAAGAACTAAAAACTTTCAGCCAATCTTTTGTATGACAAAATATGTTTGTATGGACACGTAGAATTAAAAACTAAAATCAAATACGGGTGTTCTATTTAAAAAATCATACTTTTTCACGTCCTGCTTTTCTGGCACACCCTGTATAACTTCCAATATTTTAAAAAATGCACACTTCTTACTCTACCCCATGGTCCATACAATATTTACACAAATAATTCTAGTTAAGCATAAACTTACTTTACTCTATCGTTGGGACACCCTGTACAAGAATATAACGAAAAACACTAAAAATTTATAAAAAGGTGATATACAAATAATAACAAGCTCTAAAGTCCTTAAATACAAATTTAAAATAAAAAAGCGAAATATGCAACAAGAATAATTATATGTATATGTGTACAATATGTATAATAATAATCAACTAATTAGTCATTTGATAATTGTGGGCAATTCCTCTTAAATATTCCAATACGAAATATGTGTTCATCTGCATCCCGATACTTTTTTAATGTAATTTGCGGCTGATTACCGTTAACCAATTGTTTGTAGTAGGTACAGCGACCCTTACAAAATTTGTCGATGGTTTACAGAGCTGGGCAGTATTTGAATTTTTAAATACTTTTTTATATTTAAATACATTTAAGTATTTAAATACTTTGTATTTAAATACTTTTTCAAAACTGGTATTTGTATTTATGACTCAAATACTTTCAGAAGTATTTAGCATTTAACTACTCTTTATTTAAATACTTTCAGTATTTAAATCTTTCAAATATTTAAATACTTTTGGAGTATTTAAATACTTTCAAAGTGTTTAAATCATTTCAAAGTATTTAAATACTTTGAAGTATTAAATACTTTTGAGTGTTTAAATACTTTTGCGTATTTGAATACTTTTGCGTATTTGAATATTTTTGGAGTATTTAACAACGATAAGCATTCAAATACTTTTTGTCTTACAAATATTTTTATTAAGATTCAGTTCGTTCTTGGTTTTGCAGCCCGAATTGACTCGAACTCGCTGGCACTGCTCGTGTTCGTTCGGATCGCTGCCGCATTACGTTTATTACGTTGTCACATCGCATTTAGATACTTGCTTCACACGTCGTGTGTATCGCATTCGATTTCAGCATTTAAATTAATCCCATTTAGATTTTAGATATCGAGTGAAAAGATAATACAAAAGTGAACCATTATTGTTTTAAAAAGGTAAGACACTTTATTACTTATTGTTAAAGATAAAATTGCTAAATTACATCGGCTTTCAGAAAAGGTAGAATTTATTGAATTTGATATATATTTAATTTACTGAATGAAAACTATTAATATTTTGTATTTAAGTCTACCATGCAAGCATCTTCAAAAAAATACAACTTTGCCATAAAATGAATAGGTAATATTAGGTGGTATTGAAATTTATTATTTGATTTTCTATGTACAGTCTGCCGATGCAACACTCGGTATGTATCAGGAGTAAAAACACTTTTAAACCTTGTTTTAAAACATTTATTAAATAAAAACATTATAAATAAAAACCAAGGCAAATATACAGGCCAAAATGGGTTTGAAAAACTATAAGGTATTCGAAAACAATTAAATTAAAAAAGAAATTAAAGACGATAATTATTTTCGTAACAAAAGTAAGAATATTCCAATCACTTTGGACGTTATCCGCAGATAACGTGCAAAATTTTTTGATTTTTCTAAAGTTATTTCAGGAGCTTTTTATATTTCATTTAGTGTTACTTTTTCTGCCAAAGGCATTAATAGTTTTTAATCAACGTTTAAAATTTCTTTATATTTTAAATCATATATATATATATATATATATATATATATATATATATATATATATATATATATATATATATATATATATATATATATATATACAGTGTCCAATGTTTTTACTCAAAGATAAGGTTCGTAATAATTTACTTTTATTAAAATTGCTTCATTTTACATGTAATTTAATAAAACTTTGTTTAAGAATTATCTAAAAGGAAAAATAACCGTGAAATAAGTAAGAAATATCAAGCTGCTATATTCCATAGGTACTATTGGAAAGTAGGCCATGAAAATTTTATTCCAAAACAAAAATAATAAAAACGTTTTGGTAAAGATTTTGAAATAATTTACGCTAACAGTATGTAAAAAGTGACTTAATAGTTTAACTGGCGAAAATTATCGAAACTTTGCATCAGTAATGCACGCACACATTTAAACATGCAAAATTAATTTTTGTTGCAAAATTACATGAAAAAAGTACTTTTACCTAAAAAGCTTGCAGACACAATGAAATACCAACAATTCTAATTGAAATATTTTTTCCCAAAATTACAAAAAATGTTCCTTTGATGCGGACTTATTACGGACATGTATGCAGATTTCAACCAAGTATAGCAATCTGACAAACCAGGTACTATATTCTTTTACTCGATCAGAAATTAAAAGTTCTAATATGTAATTAAGTATTTTGTAAAAGATTTTGTTTTCAGATTTTAAGACGATATGGAGATTCCTGAAATGAATGCAAAAATTCTGAAGATGATTTTAATAGCGACGATAGCTAAGAGATACTGACTATGGGAGAGAAATATAAAGAGAAAAAAATATCTTATTTTGTACACCGAAGAACTGAGCAGTACCTCTGATTAGAGCCATCATTAAACTCTTCAGCGTCAACAGAACTCCAAAGCATTGTGAATCCAGCTTAGAAACGAAATCTTTGAAAATATTCTTCTTTATTTGATGGTACTTATTTAAAATAATAAAAAGGTCCCAACTTTGCTATAACCGCAATGTCAAACATGCATCAACATTAAGTACATTAAAGGTAGATCTAATTCAACAACAAAGTTCTTGAAACATATTAGAACCAGCATTCTCAGAAATATCATAAATGTCTGGACTATAAAAAGACCATTTCTAAGCTGGCCCAAGCGAGACGAAAAGAATGGAGACATCGTCTCTGAACGAGTCGACTGTGTTAATAAAAGTAACAAATTGATATTAAGTCTAGTTTTTCAGGATGGGTCAATGAATATTTCAATCTGAATTTGATAGATGGGTTGTAAAATTCATTACTAATACAATGTCTGCCTTATCAATAATTAAAAATGAGAGCTTTATTCAGTTGTTCGATGGATTTAATATTAGGGTCATGTCTAGGAATACAGCGGTAAGACGAATATCTGAATTAAGCAAAACAACAAGTGAAAATATTAAAGTGACATTGAGTCTGTCCCATACATATTCACAGCAGATGTTTGGTCCTGTAAAAAAGGAGTTTCGTGTAACATGCCACTGGATCGACCTGTCACATTTGAAAGACAATCAGCTGCTTTAGCATGTCGAAGATTTTGAATTCAAGCTTCGACCGAATAGCAGAGCTCATTGACGATATTCAGACTACTTTTGACTTAGAGCTGAAAAAATTACTGCAACAGTTAAGACAATGGATCAATTTTATTAAAGTATTTAAGGAATATGCCCAATTCTGTTGTTTTGAATGCCCGTAATATGCGAAATGGACCCTGACGAGATGGATATCAACGTTAGTGAAGATCTGAACGATATTCTTTTGTACCGAAACCTTCATGACCACTGACGAAGTCGACGACAAAGACCTCCCAAACATACAGTTACAGAAGCATTAACGCTGTATCTCATATAATAAACTTAATTGCGACTACAGACTTTTCAAAATCCATAAAAATCTCTCTATGCGAACCCGTCATACTAACATTCTTAACAAATGCTCCCAATTGTGGAATAAAGCTGTCCAAAGTCAGCAGAAATCATTAAAGAAGTTTTAGGCCATCATCTCAGCTATCCAGGAATCACGTTGGAATTACATTATGAAGCTATTAATCAAATTTTGGTGGAAAAGAAAATTGCTTACTCTTTACGAGAAGCTTGAAATCAAGCAATATTCATTGAAAGAAAATGAGGTCGAATATTTAACAAAATATGTCAAAATAATTAACGCTGGATATATTACAAGGAGATACAAATATATATTATGGATTTGTTATACCTATCCACTATTGCCAGTATGAAAATAAAACTAGAAAAATTAACAAAGGGAAACTTAAAATACTTTTCTTCAGCTGTGAAAGATATTTTATTAACAGTTTCCAAGAGGTTTGAGGAGTACTTAACATTCAAAAATGAAGATGCTATTCTCACTGCAATCTCTCATCCAGCCTTTAAAATGAGATGGATAAGTTTATTTAAGGACGAAAAGAATTGTTAATTGTCATAAATATCTAAAGATTTCGTGGTGTAAATGCATTTGAAGAAAGGACTGTTGCCTCCGAGCATTTAGAGGCTAGGGATCTTTCTAAAGAAAAGTCATTCAATGATTTTTTTGAATTTGACTGTGACAATGAAAACATTGTTTCTTCATCATCTGCGATTTTTAATTCCGGTAAAGGAGAACTAGAGAGTTTGCAGTACTAGCAAGACACACAAACAGAGTTGACCATGCTTAGCAAATATCCTGTAATACAAACATTGTTTCTAAAATACAACACAACCCTTCCGTCATCCGCACCCGTAGAAAGAATGTTTTCATATGGTACCTTTATTGACACCCCACGTCGTCACGCTGTGTCAGATCAAAATTTTGAAAATTTAGTACTTATGAAGGCTAATAATATTTATTTAAAAATTTAAATGTTTATTATTATTTATTAACACCTTTTGTTCCTTTGTATGTAAAAGAAAACTGTTTATCATATGAATATATGGTATATAGTAATATAGTTTATAGTATATTGTTTCTTTATATTTGTATGTACTTGGTTGTATTTAGACAGATTAATAAACGAGTTAACATAGCTGAAAATTTTTTCACCAACTATTAGTACCTACTACATACTTCGTTAAGTAAGTAAAAGTTAAGTTATTAGAAGTATTCAAATACTTTCTTAAATATTTTGGAAAGTATTTAAATAGTTTTTAAGTATTTAAATACTTTTTAAGTATTTAAACACTTTTCACTAGTATTTAAATAAAGTATTTAACCTGAAAAGTATTTAGATACTTTTTGTATTTAGTATTTGCCAATTTTAAGTAAAGAGTATTTAGTATTTAAATACTTTTCAAAAGTATCTGGCCCAGCTCTGATGGTTTATTTTATTGTTACATTTATAACCGACAATAGAACCGGATAAAAAAATATTTACCAGATTAAATCATGTATACCAATATTTAATTTAGCACAAATTTCTTAGCGCTGAAACGGGCCGGCGCTGAAACAGCCGACGTTGAAAAGTTCCGGCGCTGAAACGGCGGTGCTGAATCGGCGGCGCTGAATCGTCCCATTTCCGTGTATTTTAACTTTGTAAAAACACTTTTATTTCTTGTGAATGTTGGCACAAGCCGGTGGCGTTCCACAACGCTATTTTTAGCACAGTTGTCATTATTTACTTTCATTCATAAGTATTGATATGAGATTTATGAGCATACTTATTTGATCACTATTTTTTATCATTTGGCGAAGTTCAATTATATCGTTGGAGGTTTCTTTTACGGTGCCGGGTGCATTATGGCTTTCTTGATTTGTGGGTTTGATATTTTACCTATATGTTGATTGAGCATATGTGATGCCTGCTTGAACTGATTATACTTTAAATTCTCGTTTCCGTAGCGTCGGGTAGAGTTTTTGATGCAATTTTTTGTGCACCATGAAGCCCCTGTAGTTGGCCGAATGTTGTTTGTTGCAATTGACGCATGTTACATTCGTCTTTAACTTTTCGTATAAACTCGATTGTTGGATGTTCCGCTGTGCGTTTAACGCATTTTGGAATATTTTGGTAGAAGTTTTTTGTGTGTGCTAATCTTTGGCAGCGCTTAAAATGGGGTATCTTTTTCTTCGCATTAGGAGCATCAAATTGTACTTTTTTATTTAGAAGTAGATCTACTTTAGATAGGTTGTATTTTTTTCGTGTTAAGTACAGGGATCTCGGTTACTAGTAGGGTATCCAGACTTTTCGTCCACGGACGATTCGTGAAGGACCGTTCGTCCATGGACGGTTTGACCAACTAGAAAAATTTTATGGTCATTTCTAACAAAATTTATCTAAGCGATAAATATGCAATTTCCATTAGATAAAGTAATACTTCGGCATTGCCATAACCGGCTACTACTCACCGGTAGGTTAAGTTAGGTATATTTCAAAATGTGCATAAGTGATAGTTCCGTATTTTAATAAAATACTTTTACTAAAAAAATACTTTTCACTGGACGGGCCGCCTGCTGGATAAACCATCTGCTGGACGAATAGTCCGGGGACGATCATTCCTGGAGGAACCGTCCTGGGACGAAAAGTCCTAGAATCATTCGGTTAAATGGATAAAAATGATCTTCGATTTAATTATACTTAAAATCACAAATCCAAATTTACATTTACTTTGCCGTTATTGAAATATGGGGCAAAATGACCGATTTTAGATTTTGGCTCTAGAAGCGTTATTTTCAAAATATTTAAAATTTTGAAAATATATTATTAAGGCAGCTTTTTTAGTATTTTTAGGTGACGTTTACAAAAAAAAATTACAGTCATTAGTTTGCTTGTTATCTACACTAACTTTTCTTTTTCTTATGGGAACTGTTTTGTATTTTTACACCGTTACAAAGAGCTAAAAATTTTGGTTTGAAAAATGTATGTATGTGTAATTAAAAATTTACAAAAAACTTCAAAAATAAATATTTTAATTATTATTAAGAATAATGCGTTGATATATCCAGTTAACCGTGCAAAAGAAATCAGCGTCACTTATACAATTAAACAATATTTGCGATAAAGTCGGTATGTTGGAGGTGTGTCACAAGAGAAATAAAAATTTACAAATAGCAAGTTACATTATAATTGAAAAAATGTTCCAAATTAAAATTAACATCAAAAGTTCTGTTTGAGTTAAATTCTGAAGATTGAATTTAAATTTAGCACATTTATAACGTTGTTAGTTTCAACAAAAGAAAAGAATTTGTTACATGCACAAACGTATGGTCGTAGCAAAAGTGAAAGGTGTACCGTAACATCTAGTAGGAGTTAGGCTGGAAGCTCAGTCGTTCGGTTAGGGACTTGGATGCGTGGGCGTGTGACTGGCGTAGAAACACAGAGAATTTAAAAGGGCACCACTTGATTTAGTTTTATATCGCTCTTAGACCAAGAAAACGGCTACCACACAGTAAGAGATACACTACAGTTAAAAATAATGTTGGATTAAGCCCAAGAAGGGAATTATCTCGGTTGGGATTTCACCCATGAACCGCAGTAGTGAAGAAAACAAGTATTGGTAGTTTAACACAAATCGTTTTAATCTTAAATTGGTCACAATAATACTAAACCTCAAACCTTAAATATACTAACGACGGTTAACCTAAACTCGCCGAAGGCATACTAGTCTAAATACCAAATCGTATTTGTTTCAATAGGTAAGTACTCAAACAACTGGTATCGTAAATCGGGATAGCTACTATTCAGCAAAACAACCCGAGAATATATACAAGTCCCCCGAAATGGGATAACAAAAATGGAATAGTTACCCTTACACTTACCTTTTTCTAGTGCCTCTTCAAAATAGCCACAAAAAGAAAAATTTTATTGAACCAAACAATAGTACAATGAAGCGACACCTTTTATGCACTGTTCAAGATCTAGCGTTGACCTTAGAAATACAATACACAACACAAAATAAACGCAAAATGAAATAATGAAACCGCAGTTATAGGAAGAGTCTCGGTTAAAACTCAACCGAATCATAACATAACTGACATATAAATAACCAAAATATATCAGCCAGATGTCTATCATTGCATAAAAAAATTAAATCTGAAAGTAATTGGTAAGGATGACAGTAAAGTGAAGTAAAAGTATACAAGCAACGCAAAAAAAATGATTGCCCGTTACTACTATTGCACACAAAAACACAAGCACAAAGAAGTCTGCTTTAACCCTAGGATGCATGAACTATTTTTTCCACATTTATACATAAGGTGAGTCTTTGAGACTCATAACCCAATTTAATAGTTTAAAGAAAAAATAATTATTTATATTCACTCACAATGAATACATTTCATAAGACTATGTTCTTACATATATTTTTCTTACATTGGCTACAAATCATTTTACTCATTCTGCCTAGTCTAGAAGGACACACGTAACAACGTCGTTTTTTTGCGGGTGGTTCATTAGTTTCGACTTCTGGAGTAATTTGAATAAAGATGCTCATGTATTCTAGTGTATCTTTGCGTAAATATGGGTTGTGTGAACGTTTTTCCATATGGGGTGTCACTAATTCCTTACATAGCTGCTTCAAAAAAAGTCTTCTTCGATGACTTTTCCCATTTTCAAATTGTGGATGTTCTTGGATATATAAAAAAATAAGGCAGCAATGTCTAGAATGTTAGAAAATACTGCGAAGGGCCACCGTTTTATTTGTCGTTTGCATGTATAATTTCCTATCATTTGGCATATGTGATCACACCTCCTTTAGTTTTATTATAGAATTCTATAATTTCGGGCTTTTTCTTTGCAGAATTTTCATTTATCATACCGTCGTGGTGCATGGTACTTAGAAGGGTAACTGCTTTGTTTTTCTTCGAAACATATCTTACTAAAGTTAGGTTTTCATTAAATCCAAACATTGTAGAACGCACTGATCGATCCTTAGATGCCTTGAATTGTAGAGGAACTTCTCTTTTGTTTTGAAGAATTGTGCCCACGGATGTCAATCCTATTTTGAGCAGGTCTTGAAACAACTTGACACTGGTGAAAAATTATCACATGTCAAATTGCGAGACGTATTTTTGACAGAAATACTACAGTTTTTCCTAAATTCCTTTGTGTTTCTTCACCAGGTTGTTTGCTAATATAAATTAATCCATCAATATTTCACTTTCACACATCCAAAAATATTTGTGCGGTATTTCGCAGTCTTACTGGGCATATATTGAATAAATCCACAGCGTCCCGAAATCCTAGTAACTATTCATCAATTGTCACATTTACCTTGGGATCAAAGATTTTACACTGTGCCAGAAAAAGTTCCAAGATATATCTCACTGGTACAAGCTTATCTGTTTCTAGACGTGCTCTGCGAGTTCTTTTGCCGCCATATCTAGTAAACCGCCGTAAATTTTCAAACCTATTCACCGACATTGTTGCTTTATACATAGGATTGGATCATTTATCCAAGAATAGTTCTCGTATTGGGGTATCCCACCGCTTCTCAATGCCAGCCAACATCAACAACCAAAAACGCATTTAGCTCCATAGTGTTAGCGCCCAACCATGTTTTACTTTTTGCAGTGCACTGACGCTTTGCTTCTCTGTTAGTGCAAATAACTATTTCTTGAATCATAATTTGACTTAGAAATCATGCCAAGAATCAATTATTGAAAAAATTGATTCCGTTGTCTTGGACCTGAACTAAAAACGCACAATGTGACAAAGTGTTTTGTCTGAATTGATGCATTAGATTGCCATTTGAAACCATTCTTTCCAACCATCACTGTTTCATGCTGAACATCTTTGTTGATTGGGAATAAATGTGGTTCAGAAATTTCGTCTTCACTATCAGACGAGCTAGGTTCAGTATCAAGTTCCTCAGAATTAAATCCTCATTATCTTCTGAGTTGTGTTCGGAACTAGAAACCTCTGATTCAGCCTCATTATACCAGTCCATAAGTGTTTGCGCAAAATCAGGATTAGATAACATAACTGATCTTTTTCTGGAACCTGATCCCATACTACAACAACGCACTAAAAGAGAAACAAACAGATGTTTTGCAAATTGATCATTTAGGAATATCGAATATATAAAGCATAATAAACACAGCAAAGAAGTGAATTGTTTTTTACAGGCATTTATTATGTATAGATATTATCTGCTCAATTCTGACAAATACCTAAGTCCGATTGGTTTATCTTAGGCATAAAAATAATTACATAGTAATAGAGAATAAAATTACCTGGCAAGTAATAAGAACAAACTCTGTAAAACAGATAGGCAGTAAGAATATGGTTTTCAATTTTATTTGAAAAGAAATTCAATAACTAAAACCACGTGCAAGTACTCACAGGTATTGTTCCATAAACTGACAACATTATCCACATTTGTGTTATGCTCATGCAGCGTTGCCACTTGCATTGTAGTAATAAAGACTGCAATAATATGTGTGTGTCTAATAGACTCACCTTATGTATAGTGGTAGTGAACAAAATATATTTATAAAAAAATGTGTAAATTTTATTTACTATTAGTACATACGAGATCATATAGGATTGATTGAGTTAGGCATTCCTAAAGCAAAATTAATTTATCTAATGCCGTTTTCTTATAATACTAATTTTCAGTGAGCAGTGAGTCCCGGCGACTCACCTTATGCATTCTAGGGTTAATGTTATAAACTCGAAAACTCAACTTAAAACTGAAGCTGAAGGCTAACATATTCATGTTCGTGAACCATCATTAGCTTCTTTATTTATAATAACGTTTATTAGAACGTACAATTAAAGTTTAACTATTAGTACACAGCAAAACACAAATCCTAAATTCAATAGTTAAATTTTCAGCAATATTAAGTCATTAGTTTAATGGCCCAGTATAAAGCGTTTTACTCTACAAAACATCCCTGTTAGATTATAATATGGATCTCCCCATATAAAATACTATTTACATACAGAAGCAGCAAACTTCAAGGTGAACGGTTGCAAATTGTCACAGCTGTTTATAACGCACTTAAAATTTCAAACCTTAATCTGTAAGGTACCTCAAAATAAAGTACTGAGGAAGCTAAATTAGTAAAAGTAAAAGTGAACACCTCAGTAAGTATAAATGGAGTTAATTATGATTAAGTCTTAATTAAACCTTTACATAAATTCGTTAGGTGTAATTCAAAGCAGTGCCACAGTTAAATTTATGTGTAACACACCACTATGAAACCGTGTTTGCAGCTGTAATTCGTTTAATAACGAACCACTTCTAAGGTAATTCGAACTTGCACTTAAACTGATTGTCTATCGATCCAGGATTCCGGTATGAAGTAATTAAACATTTAAAAGATTCACCAATCAGTTGCTGGTAAGCAGAAGTGTTCGTGCGTCTTACGTGACTTAAGCTTAGTGTTGCTTTAGAGAAAACAAGACGAGATTAAAGTTGCCCCTCGAGTTCTTCCAGCGGGCTGACGTAGACCCCTGTTCAGAATTCCGTACTGACGAGGAACTGCTAACCATGCGTTCATAACCCCAGGTGTAAAGGGGTAGTTCATGTACAGGTGAAACGATCCGTTACAACATTGAACTGAAGAAGCGACGCAAGGACCAAAACCACAATTAAAGAAAGAACCTGGTATAATTGTTTTAACTGGGAGACTATAAAACTAACAATAATGCTGCATGTAACTTTTATTAAGTAAAATTTTATAAAAGATTACAGAGAGAAATCTCCCACATACCTAGTTACTAACAACGCAATTTTGCACATAACGACATTCTTTTCAGACGAAGAACCAAAATAAAAGTCACTTGACCATTGGAATCTTCGAAATTATTTCATTTTAAATTTATTTACTATCGACTTCTCACGCACCATGATGCCAAGCTTCCTCTAATGGACGCAACGTGTGTTGCCTACACAACCTGTAACGTGCTAAACTTGGTTGCAATTAAAAACAACTCATAATGTAACAATTCCTTAACTTATTTTTATTTTTACTTGTGCGATAGTACCTAGGTACGCTAGCTATCAACTGGCGGAGTCCTCAAATGGTGTAACTATTTCAGAAACAATTTATTATAGTGGTTTAGGAAACCCTCGGTAGAGGGCAGTACGATAAAATAATTTCAAATACAATAAATCAATTTTATTATCAATATAGGTAACAAGGGTATCGATATTAACCATTTTCTGGTTTTAAAAGCGCTAACGTCTTGTTCTTCCTTTCGGCCGATCGCCATTTTGACAACGCCCTGAAAATTGTTAAGCTCTTCTAAAATTGCTAAAATCGAATATAATCGGATGTAATTAGGAGAGTTACTTGGCAACAAAACACAGTTTGGACTTTCCTGAACAATTTCTGTACAAAATTATATTTATTAAAATGATAAAATTATATAATAAAATTATATGTATTAAAATTTATAACTTATCCGTACAATTTTGTTTTCTTCAGATTTGAGTCATTATTTGCAAATTGGTGGAACAAATAAATGATAGTTCCGTCTGGTAATTTCAAATGTATAAGTTTACTTAGACTATAATGAGTTTTGGATAGTGTACAACACAGTAAGGGCATTAACTAGTTCTGTTTATTAGAACGCCGTTGTAGAGGCTGCCAATTTGTGTTTTTCTTTCAGCTTCACCGAAAAATGAAAGATCTTTCATTCTAGGTAAGGGAAACGTTCATATTCATTTAAGTTTTAAGAAAAAAAAAAGATTTGTTTCTTCTACATTAAAGAGGTCGCCGTACTTGCGAGCGCTAAGGAAAAGTTTAGATTGGGGGTCAACTATGGGGATTAATAAGAAATTATTTCTTGTCTGTATTATTGGTTGAACCAAAGATTTACGGTCATCGGTTATTAACGGCATTTAATATTAATAGAGAAATTACAGTTTTTCGTTTACTCTAGATTGTTTCTTATTTCTCATCCCTCTGTGGTTTGCTTTCCTGTCTTTCCCTACTCATCTCTTTCACCATCGCTATCCAGGAGTCGAGATAGAGGTGCCTGCTCACTATAGGGGAGCGGCTTCTGGCGCCTGTTCATACCATACATCTTTTCTCAACTCCGCCCGAACCGTTCTGGGCAAGAGGGTTTTCTGGAATATTTTAGTTGAGTAGAGAACCCTTTTGCCTTTTCCTCCACTTCCCATCTGAACACGTGGCAAACCGGTATAAAAATTTCAAACTCGCTCTAAAATCCCCAAGTTAATTTAACACGTTACAAATTTATGAACTGAAAAAAATTAACAAATAAATTTAGATTTAAAAATTATTACTAATTACAACGAATTTTCAACTATGCATTATTATTTACACAACTATTAACTAAAACGGATTTTCAACTATTGCACGTCACAATTCACAATAAATACTCAAATTGACGACCATGGTTTTTCAAACAGCAAACACCGTTTCAGAACATGTTCTGAAGAACGTCGAAGATGAACTCTTGGGACTGCTCAACTCTGATAATATTTTCTGAATAAACACTATCTTTTACGTAACCCCAAAAGCAAAAATCTAGTGGAGTTAGATCCGGAGACCTAGCTGGGCAAAATATAGGTCCATTTGTTCCTTTCCATCTGTGGGGAAAGTTTCGATTTGAATAATTTTGAACTATTGCGGCGTTGTGCGCAAGGGTCCCACATCAATATATAATATATATATATATATATATATATATATATATATATATATATATATATATATATATATATATATTGAATATAAATTGAATTAAGTTGATTTAATGGTATATCGTCGAGAAAATTTTCCAAACTCGTTTTGTAAAAAGTGCAAATATGACAGGTCCTATTATCCTACTATTAAATATTTAGCACCAAACATTCAAACTAAACCGAACTTGAGGTCGCCCCTCCATAAATCGTCTTTGATTTTCTATTAAAAATACCTTTATTTGTGAAATTCGATTCGTCACTCCATAATATTTGTTTTAAAATCGTAGGATTATTTTCATATCTTCGATAAGCAATTGACTAAATTCCATTCATCTTTCAGCGTCTCTTTCATGTAAACTATGCACTAAATTTATTTTATAACGATTTTTATTTCTACGAAAGATTTTCCAAACACTTGAATGAGATAGGTTTGTCATTTCTCCAATTTCTCTTGTCGATAACGATTGATTCTCTTCAAAAGCATTAATAACGTCTTGACGACGATGATGAGGACGTATATTTTTAATTTTTGAAAATGATCCGTAAATTCTCAAATTACTTTCCGAGCGCCTAAACATCATAAGAGATGGTCGCCTTCCTTCAGAATATCTTTCCGAATATGAATTCCTTTCTCTTTGTACCTACATTCGTATTGCACTTAAAAATACACTTCCAGCATATCAACTTTATTGTTATTATCAAAACGATCTGCCATTTTATTTGCTCTCAAATGAAAGAGAAGACAACAAATTTTCACCAGAATGACAATTATGCAATTGTTAAAGCGATTTTCACTTATTTTACACGGCTAACTCGATATGTAAACGCATTATTCATAATAGGTAAAATATTTATTTTGTAAAGTTATTTATAAATTTTTAATTACACTTGCATACATTTTTGAAACCAAAATTGTTGTGTAAATAGTAATACACAGTTGAAAATTCGTTGTAATTGGTAACAGTTTTTAAATCTAAATTTATTTGTTATCTTTGAATTTAAATCAAATAGAATTTTTGATGTTAATCTTAATTTAAATCATTTTTTCAATTATAATCTAACTTGCTCCTTATAAATTTTTGTTGCTCTTGTAACACATGTCCAACATAAGTACCGATTTTATCGAAAATATTGTTTAATTGTAAAGGCGACGCTCATTTGTTTTACACGGTTAACTCGATATGTTAACTCATTATTCTTAATAATAATTAAAATATTTATTTTTGAAGTTATTTATAAATTTTTAATTACACATGCATACATCTTTGAAACCAACATTTTTAGCTCTTTACAATGGTGTAAAAATACAAAACAGTTCCCATAAGAAAAAAAAAGTTAGTGTAGATAACAAGCAAACTAATGACTTTTTTTTGTAAACGTGTAACCTAAAAGCACTCAACAAGTTGTCCTAATAATGTATTTTCACACGCCCACGCATCCAAGTGCCTAACCAACCGACTGAGCTTCCAGCCTAACTCTTACTAGATGTTACGGTACACCTTTCACTTTTGCTACGACCATACGTTTGTGCATGTAACAAATTCTTTTCTTTAGTTAAAACTAATAACGTTATAAATGTGCTAAATTTAAATTCAATCTTTATAATTTAACTCAAACAGAACTTTTGATGTTAATTTTAATTTGGAACATTTTTTCAATTATAATTTAACTTGCTGTTTGTAAATTTTTATTTCTCTTGTGACACACCTCCAACATACCGACTTTATCGCAAATATTGTTTAATTGTATAAGTGACGCTCATTTCTTTTACACGGTTAACTGGATATATCAACGCATTATTCTTAATAATAATTAAAATATTTATTTTTCAAGTTATTTATAAATTTTTAATTACACATGCATACATCTTTGAAACCAAAATTTTTAGCTCTTTACAATGGTGTAAAAATACAAAACAGTTCCCATAAGAAAAAAAAAAGTTAGTGTAGATAACAAGCAAACTAATGACTTTTTTTTGTAAACGTGTAACCTAAAAGCACTCAACAAGTTGTCTTAATAATGTATTTAAATATTTTGTAAATAACGCTTCTAGAGCCAAAAATAAAAATCGGCCATTTTGTTATTTTGCCCTGTAGTTCATTAACGGAAAAGTAAATGTAAATTTTCACTTGTAATCTTAATTATGATTAAATCGAAGATTATTTTTGTCTATTTAACCGAATCTCTATCCCTGCTAATAGCCGAGATCCCTGTACTTAACACGAAAAAAAGACATTCGGTGCGCGCGTGTGCGCGTATATCTCCTTGTTGTCCTTTTCTAGACCAGTACTTTTATTATGTTAGTGTAGACATGGTGGTTGTACTTTTACCTGATCGTTGTACAGTGTTTTTAATACGTATTTATCCTTAACAATAGTATGTAGCAGAAAAACTAGAGGTTTTATGTTTTTAACTCCGGAGATAATATCGGCAGTGGCTTAAGTTCGGTGGTTTTTGTACCTTTTTGTTCCATATTACATTATGTCTGTTGTCTCCCAGCCAGTATTCTTGATTTTTTAATCACAAAGGGTGTACACAACATAGGATGTACAAGAGACCCATTAATTACGTAAAATTCAGCAGTCATACACACCTCATCACAAAACATACTCCTCAGGTCTCGACTAAAAAATTCTAATTTAAGTAAATCTATGGGCCTGTGTATGTACCGACACTTCGTTCGGATCTCACACGAATTTTTTACGGATAAACCCCCACACACACACGCACACCCAGACGCAGACGCACGCTCGCACGTACACACGCACGCACGCACGCACACACACATACACATTTTCGCCATTGTTTAAAAACCATTTTTTAACTCTGGGTACCTCAAAACGAATATTTCCGGTCTCAGTTCTATTTCAAATCTTTTGCCCTATTGCAAAACTCTTTTGGGTGGGAAATTGTACTTAAACTTAACATAAGTATTTAGCATATAAATATCTAGATTCCCGTGATTTTTGGGGTGGTTGTGTTAGCGGGGTATATGAAGTAAGTAGAACTCCTGTAAAAGAAATTGCATTGAAACTTGCAAAGCATTTTTAGCGTTTAGACCCCAGTGATGTTTGGTGATATTAGAGCTGCGGGGTGAGGAGTTAGGGAGATTTACTTGATTGGTTTTTGTTTGCAGGAACTCAAAAACTCAAATAGCGTATTCGTATCTGACGAAAATGTTAGAAACTTAAGTGTTCGAAAGTTAGTGAGTTTTCGTGGTGCTGTGCGTCAAAGAAAGATGATTTTTATAATCTTTCGGTTGCAATAATTCAAAACTTGGAAACCGAATGCATTAAAACTTGATTGGATCGGCTCCGTAATGATAAAACACGTTTAGATTTTTTTGAGGAGTATTAAAAAAGAAAAGGCAAGGAAGTCAGTAGAATGAGGACACCTGAATCCCTGACGTCATCAGTGGTGGGAGCAGTCACACCTACGTGGTCGTGCCCATTTTCCACCCCTATGACTTATGTTCGGGGTCGTTTTTCAACCACTAGTCAGAATTTTCAACCCCTTGATGGTATTCTTACCCCTAATTAGTGACCTTTAGGCTGGGGTTCGGCTTATTTTCGGTGGCGTTTTTCAACCCCCTTGATAAAATTTTCAGTCCTTGACGGTATTTTTAACCCTATTTAACGCCTTTCTGGCTGTACTAAGAGCCTTTTTGCCAGTCTAACCCCAGTGTTTAGAGGAGTGGGGATGGTCAGGTGACATTTTCACCCCTAATTAAGGCCTCACCCCTTGGAGGGTAGGCATAGGCGCGTGCATACAGTGTTCTGATTGGTGGGCTTAGGGACTGGTCACGCCCCCTAGCTACTGATTGGTGTAGGGACTCCGTCCCCTGGTTTCTGATTGGTTACGGGGCGGGATTGTCGACCATGCCGGTTAAGGCCCTTTTGGCATAGGTTTTCGAAACTTGATCGTGAGTCTTCGTCCATTGTCGTGATCCCTTTGGCGGGAAATTGGAATTTGTATTCTGATAAGGGAGGGAGACTAACGTTAACTTGTAAGACATGTGTAGGGCTACTCAATTTGGTATCGGGGTTTCGCCCCTTGTCTCTGAATTTGTATTTAAGTCTATACAGGTTATAGTGATAAATTTGAATATGTATTCTAATAAGGGGGCTCTAATGCTAATTTAGAAGACAGGTGTAGGGCTAAGGAACTTGATCTCGGGGATTCGCCCCTTGTCTCTGAATTTGTATTTAAGTCTCTACAGGTTACGGTCATAAATTTGAATATGTATTCTAATAAGGGGCCCTAATGCTAACTTGTAAGACAGGTATAGGTCTTCACCATTTGCTCTTGGGGCTTCGCCTCCCTTGTCGATGGCCCATTGGCGGACAATTTGAATTTGTATTTCAATCTCTGCATTTCTGCTTGGTTATGGCGGGAAATTTGAATTATTATTCTAATAAAGCCCTAATTCTAACGTGTAAGACATGAATAGGCATTCGGTACTTGCTTTCGGGTCTTAGTCCCCCTTGTCCCAAAATATGAATTTGCTTGTGGAGCCATCTAGTAGTGTATGGACTAATAAAGAAAACATGTGTAGGGTTCGCAATTTACTTTCGGGGTTTCGCCCACTTGTCGTGATGGAAACCTGTTCCCCCCTTGGAGGGAAATTTGAAATTGTGTTCTAACAGTGGGCCATAAGGCTAACTTGTAAGACAGGTGTAGGGCTTCACAACTTGCTCTCGAGGCTTGGCTCCCTTATCCTGACCTCAAGGCGCGAAATCTGAATTTGTATTTAAGTCTCTACAGTTTATGGAAGTAAATTTGAATATGCTTTCTAATAAGTGGGGCCCTAATGCTAACTTGCAAAACAAATATAGGGCATCGCAACTTGCTCTCGGACCTTCGACCACTGGTGGAAATCTGAATTTGTATTTAAGTCTGCATTCTGCTTGGTTATGGCCGGAAATTTAAATTTGTATTCTAATAAGGGGTCCTAATTCTAACTTGTAAGACAGGTATAGGTCTTCGCCTCTTTGTCATGAAATTTGAATTTGTGGCGCCATCTAGTTGTGTATAGACTAATGTGTTCTGTAATACAGCTGGATTCACCTAGCGGTATATTTTAAAACTTCGTACAGATCACTGTAATGGTTATGGGGGAAACTTGAGATAAGGGGTCTAACACTAACTTTTAAGGTAGGTTGAACGCATCGGGGTTTCTACACACTACTACGCACGATATATTTTGGTTTGAATTATAATTATGAGTCATAATTAAATTTATAAATAAAAAAGAGAAAGGGTTTTAGTCAATTATTATAAGTAATATTTTGAGATTTAAATCTAATCAATGTTTTCTGTAATAGGGGCTGGAAATGGAAAAATGCTAATTAAAATATTTTACATACAAGATCTGCCTTAGTGAAAACACCTCTGTCAAAAACGCTCTTAGATTTACATGCAAGCCTGAACGTCCTAAGTCGCTATTAAGCTGTTTACAAAAAAGATAAAGGGCTTTAATCATTTATTATACGTAATACTATTTTGAAACTTAAAAATGTAGTAGGGTCTGCGTTATTGAAAATGGAAAAATCACTTTAGATCAAATGAAAGAATCAAATCAATCACAATCAATCAAAGTAATTAGCCAATCAGTCAAATCAATCAATCTCAATCAAATCAAACAAGAAGCTGAGCTAACAATTTTTCTCAAACTTCAGGTAACGATTCTCCCACTGTATATACCTAGCTCCTTTGACCGACAGCTTACTTTGTAGATAAGGCTAACCAACACTCAGAGCTGGTATTCTTCCTAAACATGAGGGCATCAGCGTGGGGAAACAGTCGATTATCAGCAAATCAAGCTCAATCAATTCAATTTTAATCAATCAGATCATAACTTACAGCTTGCAAAGACCAATCACATTTCAAAAACACATGAGATAGTCTTCGGCATTACTGTCAATATACATGCATCAAATTAGTTTGTAACACTATTGCAGGGTTTTTCGTACAGCGGTAAAAATACGTTTTATATTTAAATTAGTTAAAAATTCCTATACAACAACAAATATATAACCAAACTCGAAATCAGGCCGCAATATTATTTTCATACATACAAGGAAATATCTCTGACAAAAGGGGCGCTAGATTTATAAACAACGTTAAAAACGGCCAAATACCACGGGGGGTAAATAAACAAGCTGGCTTTCATTTACAATTTTGATAATACACAAACGTTTTGAAACTAATAACGATTTCGTTTCGTAAGGCAATTACAATTTTGATAGAGATTTAAATACAAATTCAAATTTTCCGCCAATGGGATATCGAAAGGGAGGCGAAGCCCCAAGACAAGTGGTGAAAACCTATACCTGTCTTACAAGTTAGCAGTAGGGCCCCCTTATTAGAATACAATTTCAAATCTCTCGCCAAGGGGGTGAAGCCCCGAGAGCAAGTTGCGAAACCCTTCACCTGTCTTCTAAGTTAGTATTAGGGCCCCCTTATTAGAATACATATTCAAATTTATCACCATAACCTTAGAAACTTAAATACAAATTCAGAGACACGGGGCGAAACCCCGAGAGCAGGTTTCGTAGCCCTATTCCTGTCTTACAAGTTAGCACCAAGCTCCTTACTAGAATACAATTTCAAATTTCCCACCAAGGGGCTCACGGTAATGCACGAAGGCCCCCGAACAAGTTCCGATCACGACAAGGCTAGAAGCTCCGAGAGCAAGTTGCGAAGCCCCAAATCTGTCTTACAAGTTACTATTAGGCCCCCTTATTACAATACAAATTCAAATTTCCCGCCAAGGGGATCACGACAATGGACGAAGACTCATGAGCAAGTTTCGAAGACCTATGTCAAAAGGGCCTTTATGGACATGGTCGATAAGCCCGCCCCGTAACCAATCAGAAACCAGGGGGCGGAGTCCATACACCAATCAGAAAATAGGGGGCATGGCCATTCCCTAGGCTCACCAATCAGAACACCGTATGCGCGCGCCTTTGCCTACCCTCCAGGGGCTGAGGCCTTAATTAGGGGTGAAAATGTCACATGACCATCCACATCCCTAAACACTGGGGTTAGACTGGCAAAAAGGATCTTAATACAGTAAAAAAGGTCTTAATTAGGGCTGAAAATTCCATCAACGGGTTGAAAAACGCCACCGAATAGAAGCCGACCCCCAGCCAAAAGGTCACTAATTAGGGGTAAAAATACCATCAAGGGGTTGAAAAATTCCGACTAGGGGTTGACAAACGACCCCGTCAATAGGGGTTGGAAATGGGATGACGTCAGGGACTCAGGTGTCCTCATTCTACTGAAGTCATTCAAGTAGCGAGGAGTCGAAAGGTAAGTAACCAAAATAATCAAGTAAAGAAAAACTAAAGTCAAACACCGCCATGAGCGCCGTAAATTTAATTAGGTAGGTAGTTGTAAACCTTTCTGTTGACACACATACTCCGTGTAAATGTAAACCATATTTAGATATTTAAGAAACTTATCGCAACAGATAAAGTTCTAGTATAATTCTTAAGATTCTTATTACCAGTTTAAATAACATATTATTTGGCTTTACACTGTTAAAATGAATACAAAAGCATTGTGTATTAACTGAGTACCTACTTTCAGAAACAAAAGATTGGCACCTTATTATATAAAGACTCTGAAATGAGTTCAGTATTTTTATGAAACACAAAGATTATATTTCTAAGTATACACGTTATTCCTGTAATCTTCCCGACATTCAATAAAATAGCTGTTCCTTACGCAAATGCAAACAAAGCCGTAAAGCGTAGATCGTATTCAATCCAACATAAAGAGAAGAATAAGATAAAGCCTAATTAAATGGAAAATTCAAATGTGACAGCATTGAATTAATCAGCAAATTTAGAATATATACGTTTAATAGAAGTGCTATCAGAGTAAAATTAATTAGAGCCAAAATGTCAAAGTTTAAACATCATCACGAGTTTTATTTTTAGTGTAGGTGCGCATTTTAGAAGTCCTTCTTTAAATAAATATAATGAGCTTGTGTGTTTACCTTACTGCTGGAACCTCTAAAATATCCCATTCCACCGATTTGTAGAAATCCCTTAGATCTACTCCCAAATGTACAACATTTGAACCTCTGACTTCATCCACATGTCGTAGGTCTACCTGAAAAAATTTAGAGAAGATTATAAAAGTTAAATTACTAATTTAAGTGTAATCGTAATTTTTAATCAATAAGTTATTCGGTTTTATTAATGTAATGAACTACTCTTATCAGTTTAATGTTACCTGAAATCCATCGTAGGTCCACGAGCCAAATTTCATAACACAAGTTTGTTCGTCAAATGGAAAATACTCTACATCAATTTCACAGGAAGACTTATAAATAGCTGGAGGTTTCCACTCGACTCGACCTGTATAATTTAAAGTTGCTTTTGTTGCTAAGGTTACTTCAAAATTTCCATCGGCACTGGAACAAAAACACAAAATTAAAAACCGTTTTCTTGCTAATGTTAGCCTTATAAATTTACATTTAACTGTTGAATTAGAACGAGAATAAATGAATATTTGAATGCTTATTATTTACGATGAATCAGTGAAGTATGCCAAGAATTAAAGTTATTGCGGTAAACCGTTTATGCAATAAAAAGTAAAACATTTATTAACATTACATCAAGAATATCATTCATTTTTTACTGGTTTGTAAAGATTAGATCATATTTATTAAGTTGATCTAAGTACGCCTATTGTATAAACGTAAAATTGTTTAAATCTTGTTTAAATAATTCTTAATCAGTTAAACTTGAGAGATGTTTCTTGTTAGTTCTGTTTACCCTCGGGAGGGCGCACCCGCGGCAGAATACCGCATATTCTCATTTATAGAAACAATACCAATAATCTCAACGCATCAACAATCTTGCATCTAATCGTTCAGTTGATATTCGTTTTTTAGTGGGACTATGCCAAATTTGCGGAGCTTGCCTCAACGTGCCTTGTCACATAAGTATAATTTTGTTTATTTTTTCTTCTGCAGACATTAATGCTTATGTAACATAATGCGAATAAATGAAAAAATGTATCAATTTTTATACAAACTCTTGAATAATAAACTACTATGTGAAAAGACATTCATATGTCTCAATTCTTACGTAACATATTATCAGAATATGAAGAAATTGTAGGGATTTTTATGAAGCAATGTAGGATCCCTAAAGACAACAGATATTTACGTGTCGTTCTACAGATTCGTTTTTTCTTAGATCCCAACATTTTTTAAGACCCGACGAGTTGGAGGCTGCATTAAAACGAACACTAAAAGAGTTGCAAGAAGAAAGTAGGGAAGAAGAGGAGCTAAGTGAATCGGAATCGGAGGCACATGAGACAATAACAAAAGATCTATTCATGTCAGGGAGAGGATGTGTTGATCAGATGGTTGTTCTCCAGCAGGTGATCGAAAAGTGGTTAAGTGTAAAAAGGAAGCTAAACTGTGCGTATGTAGACCTGGAGAAAGCATACGACAGAGTGAATAGGGAGAAGCTGTGGGAAATGTGAAATGAATATGGCGTAAATGAAGGTCTAATAACCGGAATAAGAGCAGTATACACCGGTAACCGGGCATGTGTTAGGGTGTGAGGAGTTGTGAGTGAATACTTTAATATTGAGCAAGGGGTGTGACAAGGCTGTGTGATGTCACCGTGGTTATTCAATGTATACATGGATAAACTGTTAGGCAAGTATACAAATGGTATAATGGTTGGACGTAAATGTACGAGTTTATGTTGTGACGATGAATGTCAGGGTATTTTGAACACCCTGTATACGTATTATGTAATTTTGTTTGTAGTTTATTCACTTAGTTAGATTCCGTATATACATATTTTGTTGTTGTCAAGTTGAGTTTTATAGATAAATTTGTTTAACGTAAGCGACTTTAGGAAGTGTGTGGCGAGCTTTAGATTGTTTTGTTTGTGAATTATTATTCCGTAATTTAGGTTGTTTTCCTTATTATTTCGTTTAAGAAGTTTGAGTAACGTTTATTTGTAAATAGTTGTATATGAGTGTAAATAAGTTTATTTCGTTTGATTTCCTAAAATTAAGTAATTTAAATAAATAGTATAGATTTGATGTATATGATGTCAATTGGCGAACATAAAGACGAGCTAGTATAGTTGTTGCACGTTTATTATTGAAGTATGTGGTATAGAATCATAGAGGATTGAATTGTGGGCCTTAGTTGTTGATACTTGTGGAAATATCAGAAGAATATTTGCAGGATAGAAATATTATGCTGACGTTTGGAAACTTTCTGAAAGGCATCGAAGACCTGACGGATGGAAAGAATATGTGTTAAGGGGTTGAAGGATCTTCCTTGCCGTTTTAATTATGGAATTACAATTAGATAAGAGTTTTAATTAGAAGTACAAGAGATTAATAAATTCAAGATAGAGTAGTTGCGTATATTGGATTCCTGAAAACTGATCGCGACATCTGTAGTATAGTAGGTGACCGTTGTTGTTACGCTTTAAGGCGGTGGTTTAGAACGTTGAATTGGACATTCTGAAGTGTTTAACGGAACGTACTTTGTTAGTAAGATTATAGCTATTTTGAAGAAGACTTATAATTGGATTTTATTAAAATGTTCATCACAAAGGATTAGGTACCTAGTTTGTACCGAATGAATTTTACGTAAAGTTACTAGAGGACATCGTCGTGATTATTGTGCTAGAGGACTCTTTGGTTACGTTGGATCAGCATTTTCCGGATTTTACATTACGTCTAAAATGCTTATACCGTACAAAGCGTTTTAAAGATATAAACTTCCAAAATAAATATGTTATTTAAAAGACACAAATATTAACATTTTGGATTAGTTTAGTTGGAAATAAACCAGATTATGTTACAAACTAACTATATTACAGAAAAAGTTGAACGCTCAAATTATTAGAATTTTAAAAGAAGTTATTAATTAATGCAGTATATTTTAACGAGATTCAATCAAGGAATCGTTTGTGTATTAAGAACAATAGTCAACATTTCATCATTTTGCCACCAGGAAGATTTCATTTCCGTATAGCAGTAACCGACCACCTTTTTCAATTGTTATAACACAGGAGGTGTAATTCTAGACCTTAGTAACATAATATTGTTTTTATTAATCTTCAAGATTTTGGTTCGAATTATTTTGACTGGATGTGCAAAATTTTTCAACATCTGACCTACACCCATACGCTGACTAGTCGGGGCAAAAGGCCAATTTTATCTGTAATCCCGTTCTACCACCCGTTTATGCAGATGACACAGTCTTATTAAGTGACAGTGCGGATGAGCTACAAACTGCACTGAGTAAGTTTGATATAGCCTGTGAGAGCAACGACCTAAAGGTAAACGTGAACAAAACTAAAAGTGTGGTGTTCAGTCGGAAACGTGAAAATGAGAGTAGAGTATTTACTCTGCAAAATGAAATTGTGGAACAAGTGGACGAGTTGATATATCTGGGTTGAATGTTTAATGCAGATGGTACAATGGATGGAGAGATTGAACGAAGGGTCAATTCTGGAAGAAAAGTGATTGGACGTATGTGGACGATAATGAGAAACGAAAGCTAGCTGCGAAACAAGCAATCTATAATGGCGTGTTTGTCCCGTCAGTACTGTATGGAAGTGAGACATGGGTATGTCAAAAAAAGCACGAAAGAAAATTAAATGCCGTGGGTATGAGATTTCTGGGAAGCGCATGCGGTAAAACGAGAAGGTATAAATAATGAGTGTATAATGACGGAGTGTGGCAAGGAAAAGACGATGATGGATAGGTATAAATGTAGTACATTACGTTGGTTTGGTCACATTGACAGAATGAACAACGCAAGATTAACGAAGTAAATATATGTGGGTGAGGTTAGAGGTAAGGCTGGGCCTGGTAGGCCACGTAAAACTTGGCTGAATGTATAGTAAAAGGAAGTAAGGTAAGGAGTTTTAAAAATAAATGGACATGTCAGAGACAATGTAAGAATCTTGCGCAAGCTACGGAGGTATGTAGAGATAAGAAAGAATGAAGACAGACTTTGAATGAAAAATAAATAAGAGGTAGGGATTGTTTTGCTTACCCCGCAAGGGAATAGCGTGAAGGATTTATTAAGTAGGTTACTACCAGTATTTTATAGGAAAAGATCAAGAGACGCTTGGGAAAAGTACACCGTTTTCTTCTGCTAAAACTGCGTCTAAAAATATCATAAAAATATTACCCGGTCCAAAAGCAGTCATTAAAAGTACACGTAAAGAAATAGATGCCTTTTATTGGTTTATTACAGAAGATATTAATCAAGATATTGTTACCAACACTAACTCATATATTCAGAAAAAAAGGTCTGATCTTGAATACTCTAAGGAAACTACAAAAATTGAAATGAATTATTTGGTACTCTGTATTTTATTGGTAGAAAAAGAGGAAAACGCACAAACCGTTTGGCATTCGGGAGATCAAGTGATAAATTTCCTGCTATTCGTGATTTTCATAAAACCTTTGTGAGTAACTGAATTGCTAATTTCGACGTTAGTGAGTTTGTGCCGTTTGACGAGGTGCTACACCCATTTAGAGGTCGATGTGGTTTTGTACAATACATCCCTGACAAGCCTGCCCGATATGAACTCAAAATGTACGCACTCTGTGATGCCAAAACATTTTATACATTAAATTTTGAAGTTTACCGCGGAAAGCAAATGCCAGGGCCCTATTTGCAGCCAAATAAACCTGATGATATTGTCAAAAGATTGAAATTGAAAATTCAAAAAGATATTTTACCAGTGATAGTTATTACTTTTTCTGTTAAAAAAGGGTATTAATTTTCTTGGTATTCTTATTATTCTTATCTTCTGAATTTCTACCAAACAAAAGAAAAAATATGAAGTCAAGCATTTTCGGATTTCAGTATGATTGCTGTTAGGTTTCAACTGTCTCAAAACAAAGCAAAGCAGCAATAATTTCTTTCAGCAATGCACAATACAAGTTAGCTAGATGAAAATTCAAAAAAAGCCTCAGGTACACTTAGATTACAACGCCACAAAGGGGGGTGTAGATACCATAGACCAGATATGCCCACCTTATAATATATAAAGTGTCACAAGACGCTGACCACTTTCATAGTTTTATTGTCATCCTGATATTGCTGGTATAAACGCTCCAGTTACTTTTAAATTCAACAATCCTGAAATACCGACCGAAGAAGAGTGTTTTTAAAAAATCTGGTCTTTGATCCAATGGGAGAACACTTGAAAGGAACGAATTCAATTAAAACGTTTCCTAAAGACATTTCTGGTTACTTGGCAAAGTACAAAAGAAGCGACTAAGATATATTAACCATGAATAAATCTGGAATTTGCTTTCTTTGTGGAAAGCATAGTGTAGTGTGTGTGAGTGTGTGTGTGTGTGTGTGTGTGTGTGTGTGTGTGTGTGTGTGTGTGTGTGTGTGTGGTGTGTGAGTGTCAGTGTGTGTGTGTATGTGTGTGTGTGTGTGTGTGTGTGTGTATGTGTGTGTGTGTGTATGTGTGTGTGTGTGTGTGTGTGTGTGTGTGTGTGTGTGTGTGTGTGTATGGGTGGTTGATTGGTTGGTAGGATGGGTGGGTTGCAGGGTAGGTGGGTGCGTGCGTGTGTGTCTGAGTATGTGCCTATGTCTGTCTGTGCCTGTGTCTGTGTCTGTGTCTGTGTCTGTGTCTGTGTCTGTGTCTGTGTCTGTGTCTGTGTATGTGTCTGTGTCTGTGTCTGTGTGTGTCTGTGTCTGTGTCTGTGTCTGTGTTTGTGTCTGTGTCTGTGTCTGTGTCTGTGTCTGTGTCTGTGTCTGTGTCTGTGTCTGTGTCTGTGTCTGTGTCTGTGTCTGTGTCTGTGTCTGTGTCTGTGTCTGTGTTTGTCTGTGTCTGAGTCTGTGTCTGTGTCTGTGTCTGTGTCTGTGTCTGTGTCTGTGTCTGTGTCTGTATCTGTTTCTGTGTCTGTTTCTGTGTCTGTTTCTGCGTCTGTGTCCTTGTCTGCGTATATGTCTGTGGCTGTGTCTGTGTCTGTGTATGTGTCTGTGTTTGGGTTGTCTTGTGACTGTTCTGTGTCTGCGTCTGTGTCTGTGTCTGAGTCTGTGTCTGTGTCTGTGTCTGTCAGTCTGTGTCTGTGTCTGTGTCTGTGTCTGTGTCTGTGTCTGTGTCTGTGTCTGTGTCTGTGTCTGAGTCTGTGTCTGTGTCTGTGTCTGTGTCTGTGTCTGTGTCTGTGTCTGTGTCTGTGTCTGTGTCTGTGTCTGTGTCTGTGTCTGAGTCTGTGTCTGTGTCTGTGTCTGTGTCTGTGTCTGTGTCTGTGTCTGTGTCTGTGTCTGTGTCTGTGTCTGTGTCTGTGTCTGTGTCTGTGTCTGTGTCTGTGTATGTGTATGTGTCTGTGTCTGTGTCTGTCTGTGACTGTGTCTGTGTCTGCGTCTGTGTCTGTGCGTGTGTCTGTGTCTGTGTCTGTGTGTGTGTGTCTGTGTCTGTGTTTGTGTCCGTGTCCGTGTCCGTGTCCGTGTCCGTGTCCGTGTCCGTGTTCGTGCCCGTGTCCGTGTCCGTGTCCGTGTCTGAGTCTGTGTCTGTATCTGAGTGTGTGTCGGTGTCTGTGTCTGTGTCTGTGTCTGTCTGTGTCTGTGTCTGTGTCTGTGTCTGTGTCTGTGTCTGTGTCTGTGTCTGTGTCTGTGTCTGTGTCTGCGTCTGCGTCTGCGTCTGCGTCTGTGCCTGTGCCTGTGCCTGTGCCTGTGCCTGTGCCTGTGCCTGTGCCTGTGCCTGTGCCTGTGCCTGTGCCTGTGCCTGTGCCTGTGCCTGTGCCTGTGTCTGTGTCTGTGCCTGTGTTTGTGTCTGTGTCTGTGTCTGTGTCTGTGTCTGTGTCTGTGTCTGTGTCTGTGTCTGTGCCTGTCTGCGTCTGCGTCTGCGTCTGCGTCTGCGTCTGCGTCTGCGTCTGCGTCTGCGTCTGCGTCTGCGTCTGCGTCTGCGTCTGCGTCTGCGTCTGTGTCTGTCTGTGTCTGTCTGTGTCTGTGTCTGTGTCTGTGTCTGTGTCTGTGTCTGTGTCTGTGTCTGTGTCTGTGTCTGTGTCTGTGTCTGTGTCTGTGTCTGCGTCTGCGTCTGCGTCTGCGTCTGCGTCTGCGTCTGCGTCTGCGTCTGCGTCTGCGTCTGCGTCTGCGTCTGCGTCTGCGTCTGCGTCTGCGTCTGCGTCTGCGTCTGCGTCTGCGTCTGCGTCTGCGTCTGCGTCTGCGTCTGCGTCTGCGTCTGCGTCTGCGTCTGCGTCTGCGTCTCCGTCTGTGTCTGTGTTTGTGTCTGTATCTGTGTCTGCGTCTCTGTGTGCGTGTGTGTGTGTGTGTGTTTATATATGTGTGGAAGGAGGGGGAGTGTGTGTGGGTAGGTGACTGCGTGCATGCGTGCGTACGTAATGTGCATGCATGCGTGCGTTTGTGCTCGTGCGGTCTAGCGTGCTTGGGTCTAGATCCTCTGATTGTCTGGATTTTTCTTTACTCCTTTCGAATATATTAGTAATTTTTTGTCTATTTTGTGTAGAACTGTTACATTTTCCTTGCCTGGATTGAAAGGTGATTTAAATTATAACAGCCTTTACGTTTAATTTGGGTCCAGGAGATTCCGCCAAATTCCCAAAACGCTAAATCCACATTTTAATACCCCATTCTGTCGAATTTTAATGTCAGGCCTTTACACTGATAATGAAAAAATGCTCGGAAATCCCGAACCGTCACATGCCTAACACACCGAATGACCAAAACTTCGTTACGATTATTTTATATGTCTAAACGCCGAAACTTAGCAATGTGTGACTAAATGCCGTCACCCGTTTTTTTTATAAATTGAAATTAGGTAACTTATAAAAGTCGATGAAATTAATTGAAAGGGACAAACTGACACTTGTGCGTTATGTAGGTGTATTTTATTGACTTAAATTAAATCTTCTGATGAAAAGAAGAACAAGCATTGATTTAAGGTGAAGCGGTTTTATATGATGATAACGAGTGGACAGATCCTCCCGTATAAAACAAACTTTAACTTGGATGAAATCTCAGTGAGTATAAATATTCACATAAACAAGAATCCATTAGATATTTTAAATAATTATTGTGGTTAGCTGCATGGGACGTTTCAGCGTGGTCATTTTGGCGCCTTCGGTACGGCGCCAAAATGTTTCGGTGCAAGGACAGTTTCAACCACATTCGATTTTCTTGAATCTGGTTTCTACATCTAAGGCCCTTATACGGATTATGGAACCTGTCGTATCAGCCGAAGTCTCTTTTATAGAACGTGCACCCTAACATCTGAGGTTATTTAACAGATTTTTGAAGTTGGCCCAACAGTTATGGTCCTTTTGATAGATTCTTGTCCAAATGTCTAGGAGGACCTTTTTGACAGATTTTTGAAATGGCACAAAATTTTAAGAATGATTCTTGAAATTATCTCAGCGTCTAAAGGTAAAATATGGCCCCACCACCTCACGTTCTATTGACGAATTTAGGCCCCAACGTCTAAAGCCTTTCTTGGAGACGTGATTCCTTTTGGCAGGACATTGACCCAACATCTTGAAGTACAAGACATATTCTTGAAATCGTCCTAGCATCTATCGTCTTTTTGATAACTATTTGCTTCAACGTCTAAAAACATGATACTTTTGTAGTTCTTTTGATTGGATATTCACCCTAAAATTTTGTAATAAGGAGGATATTCGTGGAATCCTCCTGGCATATAATGTCACTTTTTAACACATTTTTTCCGAGATCTAGCTATAGGAGTTTTCTGGTAGTATCTTAAGACAGAAATCACTAAGCCCTGACATTTTTGTGTTCTCAGAATGTATTAGTTGGACAGTTAACCTCATGTTCTTTGAAATCGAAATATGAAAACATTTATTATCTCACATTCTGATATTGAGCATACGCTCTAATCAGATTTTTAAATTTGTTTACTTTTAATTTAAAAAGAACTTTATGTGCATCTTCTTAGTATTAAATGAAGAAAATCAGATTAAAGTGAAAATAAAATACTTTCCTACTTACACTATAATCTGGTTTTCTTTGTTTAATGTTAAGAAGATGCATATAAGGTTTTTTTAAATTAAAACAGGTAAAAGGTGTTTGGAAAGGTGTTAAAGACTCATACTGCCTTAGGGCAATGCCATTAAATTCACTCATATCTATCACAGGGAAGTTCCACGAAAAACCAGTGACTTATGCCTGCTATGTAATCGCCAAAAAAATAGTAAGGCCAAATTCGAAACGCATGTTTGGATAATGATTAACGATTAGATTTTACATTCCTAGTTTGTTTTCTTGTTTTACGTGTTTTGTGTATTTCTATATTTGTGTGAGCTAGTTTGCTTGTTTCGTACATGTTTGGTGCATGGTTACCTTCTTGTTTCCATGTTAAACATCTTGTTTAATTTCTTTATTTTGGATGTTCGTTGGTTTGGAATGTTTGCGTGTGTGACTCTTGCGGTTGTATTTGTTGGATTATATGCTGGTTTGTTTTTCCTAGCTTCTTGGTTTTTTTTGCTGTTTTGGCTAGTTTGATTGTGTTTGCAAGTTTGTGCATGTTAGTCTTTGAGTATTTTTAATTGTATGTTTGAGGGTTTTTGCTTATTTTCCTGTTTCTTAGTTTATTGTGGTGTTGGCTAACGTTTTTAATTTGTTTGATTTAGGGTTGTTTTCTAGATATTCACAAGAAACCTTTTAACATGCACACTTACACACACATACGCGCATACTTTTGCACACACGGATGCACGCACACAGACAACACGTGCACTCATGGAAGAAAGCTTCCGACATAACTTAAATGCTATAGTACCGCAAAAATTCCCCATTTGATCCAACAGACAGTATTTCGAAACATTGGCCTATGTTTTGAGGTAAGTACAAAAGTACTGTAAAATACGACACCACATCGTCGTATAATTTAGAAGTTAGCGTAACCATCTTGTGATACTAGTTATACGTTAGCTTAAACACTCCTAATATCTAGGAAAACAGGGATTAATTAAATACACGAACAGTCCAACTGCCTTGAACTTCTAAACCTAAGAAAGTTGATAAACTAGTTAACAGACAAACACCCAGATACTAAAGAACTAACCAATATGCGTATGAACAAGTAAACTATCTAACATACAAACATGCAAATAAGTAAACATCCAAATACAAAAACAAACAAAGAAAAAATCTTAGTCAGAATAACCCTAAACAAAAAAAAAACAACTAAGAAACAAGCAAGACCCTTAAGCATAAAAACACTCACAACATCAAAAAGCTAGCCACCAAACACATTCCTAAATACTTGAACACTACTAAACTAGTAAACAAACGTGCAAGCCAAGAAATGATGTAAACCAAACCAGCAAATCATGCAACAAGCCTAACCGCAACAGTCACACACAAACAACTCAGCCAACCCAACGTTCATATTAAAAAAATTAAGCGAGGTATTTAACATGCAAACAAGAAGCTAATCGTGCACTAAACATGTAAGAAAAAAGCAAACTTGATAACATGCAAATATGGAAATGCACAAGACATGTAAACCAATAAACAATCAAGACATGTAAAAGTTAGTCGTTAATCAACACCAAGAAAGAAGGAACCGTACACAAACGGGCATGCGTTTTGAATTTAGTTTTGCCAATGTTTTGGTGATTACGTAGTAAGCATAAGTCACTACTTTTCCTTGGACTTACCCCATAATAAGAATGATTCATTTTAAGGGCGTTGTCCTAAAACAATATGAACAGTTAACGTGTTTTCAAATACCTTTCACCTGTAAACCGCACTTATACACCATATTTTTATATACATATTTCAAGCAATGAACGAAGAAAACGGGGGTTAAGTGAAATTAAGAAAATATTTCATTGTACAACTGTAAAGTACAGGGTTGGTTAACAAAAGAAGGGTAACTGTAAAATTATAAATAAAAAAGTGAATCACTGTATGTATAAGGTGATAACAATCTGATAAGTGCGCATGCGTCAAATCAGAATTTGATATTATAAATGATTTCATGTTTTACTTGTAAGGAACATGAGCTTAATTGTCCAACTAAAACATTCTGCGAACATAAGGGTGCGGCTTAGTGATTTCTATTTAAGAACCTACCAGAAAACTCTCATTTCCAGAGAAGTGATTAACTACTTTCGGGGATGTAAAGTTTATTATCATTACAACCAAGATCAAGAATTTAATACCATTATTTTCGGACATCCATGTTTCCAATTTTTATATAAATAATCGGTACAACCTCAAATTTTCTCAGTTATGTCCATAACATTCAGTTTAGAAGGTGTTGTTAACACAGCTAGCTACAACATCTATTCACCGATAGAACTAGATTTGGGAAGAGATACGTTATCGAATTGGTTGAAGTTTACGGTTACAACAGCATTAGAAACAGATATACAGGCAACGACAGATTTTATCTTAGAACATATCCATCTCATTTACAAGTGAATAACACTCCACACGGTGCCTATGAGTTAGATGAAATTAGTATATAAAATTAAAAAAATTGTAGATAAATTAGTGTCATGTCTAAATTACAACTCGGCAATGAATTGCACAAACCTTCACGAAAGAAATTTAAACAAAGGCAAACAATAATTAATAGTTTTGATGACCTTCCGCAAGCACATATGGCGGAATATAACACATATGTGAAACAAAATAAGAGCTATAAATATGTATTAGTGGTTATCGACTGTTTTTCGAAATACTTGACTAAAGGATTAAAAACAAAAACAGGTCAAGAAGTTGTCAAGGCCATGCAAACGACATTGGAACCATTACGTGTGCTTTGTATAAAAACGTTTAGCCTACAAGTCAAATACATCTGGATTGATATAATTGGGACGAATCAGTAAATTTAAAAGTATTTTTGCCAAAGGATACACGCTATTTAAGAATAAAAGTTCGCATTACTAACTCCACTACGTACATGTTGGAAGACATGGAAAAAACATCTGTACTGGGAGGGTTTCTGAACAGGAATTACAGAAAACAAAGTATCCTGATGTGTACGTGGTAAAAAAAGTTCTTCGCTCCAAGAATAATAAGTTATTCGTGGGGATTGGATGAAAGATCCTGGATCAATAAAGACAATATTGCTTTACAAGGTATTGTCCAATCTAATTTTTTTATTAAATAATGTCTTAATAATAACTTCATTCGCACACTTTGAGCTTCTAGCACACCAGTTGAAACACTTATCAGGAATAATAACATGTAATATATTCAGTACAAATAAATAGCTTTCAGAGAAGGAATTTTCCATCAAAGAACGCTTCAGGTAGTTTCTACAGATTTGAATACTTCTGTACCACACTTCTTCCTGTAATTTGTTTTCAAGACTGCTCATTGTAATAAAATTGTTTTCTGAAACAAGTGAAATATAAAATGCTATGTAAAGGTAATTCCCCAAGGCCTAGTATAAGTGAAATTAAAATTTACTAATCGTTTATCATCGTACGGGTTAAGTATTACTTTAATCTGTTTGATTGTAAACATATCGTGTGTCTTTGACCTTATCAAGTGCTGATAGCGCTTTATTATTTATTTATTATTGCGTAGATCCCTTTGATTTTTTACAAATTTTTCATCAATAGTGTAAACATACATTTTTGCATGAAGTCCTACCAATTTTAACATAATTTTACCAGGATTTCCATCTTTCATTACATCGGGAACTTTTTTATTTGCTAATGGAATTCCGAAGATATTGTCCGGACTACAATGAGATGTATCTAATTTATCAATGTCTTTTTTGATAATTTCATAGATATCAGGAACAGAAAAGGCGTATATGACACTAACTTTATCTGTGTCCAATAGGGAACCTACATGACGTGTAACCATAATGAAAACTATAAAAAATCTAAAACGCTAAAGCCTGCATATATTTGTTTATTTAAATATACTTCTAGCTTATTTATTTGAACTATAAGCATATGATTGTTAAATATTGTAAAACTATAAAAATTTGGTTTTGATATGTAAGCACGAGCGCTATAGCGACCATACCATTTTGTTACTAAACGTATGTCCTTATATTTAAGTGCATTTTCTGTGCTAGCTTGGGAAGGTCTCACTCAATTTATCCCAAGTATCAATATACTAATGGGAGGAATATACCTTTGCGAACTAGTAGTTAAAATTCGTCATCATTGTTACAATTAGCTCTGGTAATAATTTTTTTACTATTTTTCAAGTAGTTTGACAACTTTTCTATACAACTACTTATAAATCTTTACTAACTTAATTTTAGTGACCTTTGTGAAAGAGATATGTCTTTCTGATGTGATGCTCCCCAGTAAAGTGGTTACGGTCTATAATTTTTACATCATCAGTAAATGGTTTTCAGCAAATGTGACAAATCGTGGCGTTTTCATATTGTTAACGTGACTGGGACTTAATAAGAATTATAGGAATCATTTCCTCCATAAAGCCTAAATCGATATAAAGAATCATTGTATGAACACTTTAAGTAGTAAGTAATGCTGAAGCGTATATGTTTGGAATGAAATAGAGTATTATTTTCAAGGCATGTTAACTTTGTAGTCTTTTCTCAAATACTTCCTAAATCAGCATAAATTACAAACGGTACCTTTTTCAGGAATACAAAATTTATGAACTGCAGAAACATTTCTGCTTCGGTAGGTAGTCTGCTAGAGCACCGATTAAGTTGATGAGTGACGTGTTTTTGTAGAAGTCGATCTAAAGAAAAATGACTCAAACATCGATAATAAATAAATTTCTTGTGCACCTTATTCGATAGTTGTTTAGAAAAAAGGTCCGACAAATTTGTAATCACGTGAAATGGTAACCAGCATGATTTTTTGTATTAATAGTATCAGCAATAGAACCATCGGCATAATAATTAGCAGAAAGAATTAAATGATTTATAGGTTCCCAATCACTATTTTAATTTCCACTTAATACAAATCTACTTTTACCCTGAATGCAAAACAAATTACTTGACAGGTTGTTCAATTTTCCGAATTCTTTACATCATCTAGGTTAATGGAGAAATGAATGGAATCATAACTCAAAACATCTCTAAAATGAGGATCTCTATCTGTATAATGTTGCACGGGATATAATGCCGAACATTCACTACCGCGTGCTTTACTATTGTGAAGCAAGGAACTTTAACGTAAGTTGAACGACCACCTCTAAATGGAATGTAGCTATTAATATTCACATTTAAATGTAAAACTACATGTAATGTCGAACCGGAATCGTTTTCCAAAAACTTCTTATTTCTTTTGTAATTTATAATAAACGTTTTCTTTATACCACTCACGTAAATTGGTTACAATATCAATGACACAATTATTCATGACAAAATTCTTCAACTCGATAACACGGTTTTGAAGTTGAACTAAACTGCAGGATAAAACAACATTCACCTCTAGAATCGATTATCTTAGCATTAATTTAACATTTCGTGTATGCATTTTGTAAATAAATAAGAGGGTCCTTGATATTTGCTATATTGACTATAATTCCGGTAAGTAACCTACCATTAAAACATGAATCTAGAGAGTACCAACATGATTCGCGTGTACATTTTTTAGTGACATCAACAATTCCACTACCTGTTTGTCTGTAGCGTTCTTTAACTGTTTAAGTCTTACAAGATAACACTTTAACAATGATAAATTGCTTTCGAGCTTAAGCAGATTTTTATTTGCCTCTAAATAAATTTTATTTTGAACTATATCTTGCAATAGCTTAATATTTGTGTTAATTATACGGATGTGCTTTACAAATCCATTTTTTTTCAACAATAGAATAATGTCTTGTTAAATTAACAATATCACTACTACTTGGTATAACCTCACTCATAGTTACTTTCAAAGCTGTATCCAACAATGCAAAAACATGCAGCACGCACTGCCGATTACGCAGTGATAGACTTCTAGCAAATATTTTATTTATTGTAACTAATATCTAATTGCTCTTCACTGCTAAATAACTAATTTAAAGAACTATAAAGGTGCATTAGGTTCACAATTAAATTTCTCGTCACGCTTTCAATGTATAGACTGGTATGAAACCGCTCTTTATCTGTTTATATAGGCACATAAACCGCATTCAAATATCACAAACTGGTTTTAACTTGTATTTGACATTAAAAAAATTGTAGATGTAAATAGATCAAAGCTATAAAGGAATAAAGTAACTCATACATCAATTGTCAATGTTACTTTTGCACGAGACGTTATTATTATAAACGCTTGGAGTTACTTTTGAAGGTTTTTTGAATCCTTGAAGGTCAATGACCTCCACACATTGCCAAAAATGTTGGCGGTCATTGACCTTTTGAAAAATTGACAATTTTTTTAGAGGTGATCGGCGTTAAAAACAATTGGGGTGTATGACCGAAGTGTAGAGGTGGTTAACCTGAGATTGTACGGTCATTTACCCCTTCGCAAAGGTCATTGACTTGCCCAAAATTTAGGTCAACGAACCGAGAAATTCAGGTCACTCACCACCAAAATTGTCCCAAAAATTGGGATTAATGACTGCAAAAGCTATATTCTTGGTTTATGAACACATAACATTTGGTATCATACTTCACTTTCAAGAACTTTGCCTTTGTTTGTTAGAGTAATTGACAGTCACACATGTTGCTTATCATACTTGCGAAATACTTTCGCACGCCTTAGTTCATTACCTTTAGATTACGTTGCAATAGCATTCACAAGAACTTGAGTTCATTGTCTTCGAATATGTCAGACAGACGCATAGATTGCACTTTGTTTATTATCTTTATTAGCGTTTACCTAGAATATCTATTAACATCTGTTCTTATCCTTGCTGACAGCATATAAAATACTTCCTCACGTCTAGATTTGTTACATATAGATTGTATTGCATTCATTAGAGTTCATAACCTTTGCTTGCACAGGTGTTTTATTCTTGTGGAAATTCTTTCGTTGCATCAGTTCATCGCCACAACCACTTCCACTTAGCAATTTTGTTAACGTTAACAGATCTACATGTATATAATGTTAAAGTTTTAATTATTTAGTGATGGTTTCCACCAACAAAAAATCTAAACTGTCACTAAAAAGCAAAGAAAAACCATTCATTTTGCACGACTAACACTGCAAAACCAGCCCTTCGAAGAGGCCATCGCAATAAGAGATAGCGATGTAGAGGAAGATTTTTCGAGGTATTTTGAAAAGTATAATTTAATATTATAGTTTCCTTTCATTAATTCATAGAGTACAACTAAATTTATTTATCCTTCCAGCATAACACCAGAAACAAAGGTGATACGAACACCTCCACCATCGCTACCTCTGCAAATTACTTCTATTTGTAGAACGCTTCTCTGCAAATACTCGCCTGCCTGCCTGTTTGTAATAATTTACTATTACACCTGAAATTCTCTATTCGAGAACATAACCGCCTGAACAGCTCTTAAAGCAATAAATAGAACACTTCTATTTGTAGAACGCTTCTCTGCAAATACTCGCCTGCCTTTCCGTTTGTAATTTATTACACCTGAAATTCTCTATTCGAGAACATAACCGCCTGACCAGCTCTTAAAGCAATAAATGGAAAACTTCTATTTGTAGAACGCTTCTCTGCAAATACTCGCCTGCCTGCCTGTTTGTAATAATTTATTATTAGCCCTGAAATTCTCAATTCGAGAACATAACCGCCTGAACCGCTCTTAAAGCAATTTCAATTAAATTTAAATAGAATTCAAATACTCCGAAGTATAACCGATTTTTAAAATAGTTGTAATACCTAGACATTCCTATTAACAAACCATCCTTAAGAAATAAATTGACGTCAAAGAGGTTTTGCGTATTATACTGATCTTAGGTAGATTGACTGGTTAACACCGGCGATCACCGGGATTATTATAGGGTTTCTTCTAGTAAATGAGGCTATAAGCAACGTGTGGTTTCCCACTCACGCGCTATAACCTCCAGAAGCGGCAATTTACCAATTCCATCCTGAACCCCCTGTATAAAGTTCTATATATTCACAGTGTCCGTTATAACTTTGAATAAATAGAATCTCTAAGATTTGTTAATTTAGACTATTGAGCCCATTGGCTTGGCTATTAACGAAATTATAAACGAACAACCAATATATCCTGAACCTCCTGTATATAATTCTATATATTCGAAGCGTCCGTTAAAGCTTTGAATAAATAGAATCACTAGAATTTGTTGATTTAGCTTGAGCTCCCTGCTTGGCTATCAACACTTATAATTTACTCCCCCTGTATATCACAAAAGTACACCTGAATATCAAATCCAAATTGTTACCGAAAACCAACCTGAATTGTGTAAAATATTACAATTATACAACTAAAAGTAAATTTTACGTTTTACTTCAAAAGTAAAAGAATTTCTATTTCACAATAAGAAATCCATTACATTAATTAGAATCAAGCAATTTATTCTGCTTTAACAATTAAAACTTTAAGATAAATATTCTTAAAGAAAATGAAAAGGGAAAACCCAATTTCGCAAATACGTATTCACATTTGATTAGTGTAAAGAATCATCCTCTTTATACCAATAAAGCGAAGGTCGCGTTACCTTGTAAAGTAGTGAATGAACTCTTATCAATATTTTCAACAACACATGTTTGAAAATATTCATGCATCACCTAAACATTACAAATCGTAAATTACGACTTCCAAACGTTGAATAACCCCTTGTAGATATTTTGATTGTATATAGTATTTATAGTTAATTAGAATTTCCCTTAGACATTGTGTACAAACCCCAAAAATTAAATACATCACACACAACCGTGCCTAACACGAATTTGTATTAACACAAATCGTGTAAATACCAAAACCCCGTGTAGGTCCTGCTATTTCTTTAACCTGTTCCGTATTGCAAAACGTTACTTAAGAAGTATAAGTAATAAAGAGCCAGTCCCTGATAGAAATTTGAATTACGCTTTAACCTCACTTCCAAAAACACAAAATATAATAAATCCGAATAAACTTACCTAGCAAAAACACAGTAATCCTCCTTGAAATTGTACACACACCCTTGTATTATATTCACCTGAACACCGTATCATTTGTTTAGAAATAAACAAAATCCACCATTAATTTAGTTGTTTTAAATACTGTATTATAACGCGGTTGATTTACAGAAAATTTTACAACCGACCATCGACTCACAGGCGACCCCTGTGCCGAAAAGTACAAAACGAGGAATTTACCACCTACAGCGTCAAGGAAGCCAGGATCACGTTGGTGTGCAGTGGGCTGCCACCGACCAGGCGCTAAAGAAACGTATTTTAATTTATTTATTTGCAGTATTGTTTATTTAAGAACTTTGATTTTATTTTACCAGTATACTTTTTATTTTATTACTTTTATTTATTATTATAATTAAGAGTTTGTTTAAATATATGTATTAAACCTGGGTACGGCATTGTTTAATGGTTATATGAGTCTAAAAGAAAAAAATCCACCACTACCTTCCTGACCTAGCCGAGGTAAACACAAAATCCACATAGTGGTAATTAGTAAGACATCCTTAAAAGAAAACCTGCTCTCATCCAGAAAAGGGTGCCTACAATGTAACTATAATTTGTTTTTGTTACATATATTATTATTTATCGTAAAATATCCCTATCAGATATATAAACAAAGTGTGAGGTTGAGCTGAGGTAGAGCTAAAAGTGAAAAAAAAAACTGAAGTGTTATGGAGATAATTCATTAGACGTGGAAGTGATACTTGTACAGTGCATCTCCGGATTGAGTTCACAATAGGTATGATGGACCAAAAATTTTCGAATTGGAATTTTGTATTTTGGGATTCCGTCCTGCTTGGTCTGAAACTTATTTTTTGTTTACTTTAGATTTGTTAAAATCAAGTAGGCCTTTACAGTTGAGCAAAAATCCGTTATTTGTCAATTTCGTTTCAGGTACCTTTTCCGTTCATAGTACGCCAAAGTGTTACTAAGAAAAGTTGTTCAGAGTGATACTTTGATAATAGAAGTAGAGAAAACAGCGTGATTAGAAATTTTCAAATTAAAACTCAAATTTTTTGTTTATCAAAAAGAAAAAGAAATTAAACTGCATTTACTCTATTTGGATTCCTCCAACATCTGCACATTTTTCTATCCTAACTCTAAAATCGTCGTATATTTTCGCTATGGTCATTGGGTTAATTTCATCTACAGCATCCCTAAGTTTTTATTTTAATAAGTCGATGTTATCACGAAGATCATACGAACAAACTTTTTTTCAAATAATCCCATAAGTGAAAATCCATAGGGGTCAAATCAGGCGATCTTGCTGGCCAATGTATTGGACCATGTCGTCCAATCCACCTTTCAGGAAAGTGCGGATTCAAAAAATTTGTAATCAAACGAGTTGAATGAGCTGGACATCCGTCTTATTGAAAATGAAAATCTTCTAAATTCACGTCTTCCTTGGCAGGCAAAAAAAAGTTTTCGAGCAGATCCAAATAGGAATGTTAGTTTTAAAAATATGGGCCAATAATTTTATCGTACCTTATTGCACACTATACATTTACTTTCTTGTACCGTTGACTGTTAGTTACTATACGAAAATGTGGATTATCATCAGACCAATACCTATAATCTTGTGAAGACACGACGCCATTAGTTGTAAAAGTTGACTCATCTGGAAAATTAATTTTTTTATAAAAATATCTGTCGTTCGAAATCTTTTTTCCAGCGCATCTACAGCTTCTAATTTATGAATGAACATAAGTTTAAATGGTATAATTTTATTTTTATTTTATTTTGATTGATTATCCGTGTTCACGGATTCTATCACCAACAGTGTATCAGCATCTTCATGATCATGAACTAGCTTTTTATAATTCCATTTTTTCTGTAAACATTTTCACAAGTTTTTTTACACCATTGACAGAAATTGTCACATTGGAAATCGCTCGGGAATAACATTGTATTAGGTGAATGCGCTGTTCGAGAGTCAACACTTTTAATACAAAAAACTACAGAAGAAATAAAAACTACAGAACAAGTAATTTGCAAATTACTGAGATAAATAATCAATGTAGAACAAATACACCAACGTTTTGAAGTTTATGTAAGATAACGACAGTAAATTGTTTGCTTTACTACGACGCGATTATTCGTTCATACAATACAAAAAAAAACGCCGATTTAATGAAAGTGAGCATGGAGTCATGGTTATATTTTCTGAACAACTTTTCTTGGTGATACTTTGGCGTACTATGAACGAAAAAGGTACGTTACCTGAAACGGAATTGACAAATAACGGATTTTTGCTGAACTGTAGGAAAGGAAAAGGCCACGTATTTCATTCCCTCCCCAAGGGGGAGGGCGGGCTGCTCGAGCTTTCCGAGCTCCTTCTGTCACAATCACGGATTCCCAGCATACATACATACATACATTACGTATATATGCATGGTGGGATTAAGGACGGGTGTGGTCAGGATAGGATCGGAAGGAACGGGGTTAGGGATCTGAGGGGGGAATACTACCCCAGAATTCGCCTAAGTAGCCGCACATGGTGTGCATATACCTAGTGACCACGCCGCTACATGTGTATGAGGAAAACCCTACTTGATTTTAACAAATCGAAAGTAAACTAGAAACAATTTTCAGACCAGGCAGGGCGGAATCCGAAAATCTGAAATTCCAATTCGAAAATTTTTGGTCTATCATACCTGTTGTGTTTTGAAAGTTAATAATTAAAAACTTCAAACATATTAATCAAAATTGTACTTAACATAAAAAAAAATTTTATTCAAAAATATATTTAGCCTCAAATTAGTTATATCTAGACAGCGGATTTTATGCACTGTAAAATGCCAAAATATGTGCATATATATGCACTTAAAAATTGTAAAATATGCAAAAAATATGCATTATTTTTTCGAAATATGCAAAATAAACTACCAATAAAAAACGTGATTTTTACGTTTTTAATAAAAAAAAATTTAATACATAATATGCACAAAACTTTTACAAGAAAGTATTTACATAAAAAATTGAAACTATTAGTTAAAAAATAATACATAATTAACATAATACGTATTAATAATAATATAATATACTTACCATATGAACAAAAATTATTTAGATAAAGGGTGGCTTTGGAATTCTGAACGTACGTTGCATGATTGATTCAAATCAAAACGGACATTTAATTGACATGCAGAACCAACAACAAACTGAACCTATCAAAGACAGTGATTTTGTTTACCGTGGCCACCCCTTATCTAAACAATTTGTGTTCATATGGTATTATAAATTTTAAATTATAGGTACTTAATACTCCTATGCTTTATTGCGTTGATTTGCAAAACAATTTATAATTATATGCTTTTCTATATTTTCTGGTAGAAAATTTTGACGTCTATCAGAAAGTATATATTTATAGGTGGAAAAACTTCTTCCCACGTCTAGAGACGTTATAGGTGCGCTTTTTATTGCGGTTAATATGGACGAATCTAATTGTACATCCAGATCTTCCCGATTTTCGTCCAGAGTCAAAATTTTGTTAATTTTAGTTAGCAGCTGATAACCACTACTTTTTTTTGTAAAATTTCTTTAAATTTATTTGAAATAATTTTGCCAGTATTTCCTGAGGCAGTATAAATTAATTTTTGAATATTATTTACTAGTTCTATCGATGCGTTAAGTGGCAATGCTTCCGTTTCCAATTGACAAATAGTCCCGCTTACAAAATAATAATGTACTTTTATAAATGCTAATTGATTGCGCAGTTCTGATTTCTTTAAAACCGATTGCGCTTTATTGATACAAGCACTTGAATTATCAGACAAATCTAAAATTAATTCCTTAATTTTTTCCAAATTTTCTGCATAAAAAAGAGCAGCATTTGGCCACGTTCCCCAACGCGTAACTACTGGTTCTGGTAGTAAAGAAATGTTAGGTAGTTTTTCTCTGTATAACTGTACTCGTGTCAGCGCCTTTACAAACACTTTCTTTACGCTACTTATTAAACTATTTACTAAAGGAAATTCATTTCGAATTGCTTCGGCTACTCTATTTATACCATGAGCCAAACATGTTACGTGAATTAAATTTTCGTATAATACCTTCAATTGTTGGCCAGCCTTCACCATATATGGCGCGGCATCAGAAAGCATCAAACAATTTTATCTATTGGAACAATATCGGGAACAAAAAACTGCATGAAAGTCTCATTTACAAATCTAACTATTGTTGCATTATTGGTTTTATCAAGTACTTTACAAGAAATCAAATATGATTTGGCAGGTTGTTCTGCGGTTAAATAACCTAACAATAAATTTGTAACATAACGTCCATGACAATCTGTAGTTTCAAGTTACTATGAAATAAATATATTTATCTTTAACAATTTCTTTTATATGTAGCATGGTTTCAAGATATACCCCATTAACATAATTTTTTCTAAGTGTGCTTTCATCTGGCACTTGCTTGTTACTAATTTTTTCTAAAAAAGATCTAAAAGTATGGTTTTGAAGCTTTTTTAAGGGAATGTTAGCCTGAACTAGAGCACTGCATAATTTAAAATTGAATTCTTCTTGGTCGTTTCTTTTGGATGTTTCACCACGTAAAGATTATCGCAGAAATGTTTGAGAGAGCTTGGTTTTCTTCTGTGTTTCTAATTTTCCCTTATGCAGAGCGGTCTCAATGTGTTGCGTAATTTGGGATTTTCCTTCGCATGTGATCTAAACCAATATTCCCAATTTAAAAATAAATCAAAACATAATCGATTAGGTTTCATCTTTGTATTTTAAATATTTCCCGCGTTATCTTATAAAACCATGCAATTAAAAATACAATGTTTGAATTGAAAACTAATACCTGCTCTGTATTCACTAAAGGCCTCGTAGATTGTTGTCAGTGTTTAAAAATATTTTAGAACAGTATTCTGAATTGTCACTTACCGCTTTTCCACATGCTGTACAAAACACTTTTTCACCGTCCATTCGGAGTGCAGGGACATTTTTTATCCATACTGGAACTAAATTATTCTTTACTTTTGGCATGTTAAATATAATTCGAAAACTAAATTCTGCAGTCTGCACTACTGTTCACTTGCACGTTTTAAAAAGGAATGGGAAATATTATTCCTTATTTCAAAATAGGGTTTTCCAGTAAGCAAGGTCATTTGGATGTTAGGGATTAACTATGTATATTTTACTCATCAACTTTTTCCATACAAAAATTTAAGAAGCACTCAACAAAAAACCGTATTACCTCTTTGCAATACGGAAGTATTAAGATTTAGGATAGTTGCCAACTCAGACAATAATTAAAAGTAAACAACTACCTGCCGATGTTAGAACACCACCTTTTAAAGATATTTATTTTAAAAGGATATAAACATTTCTAACTTTGAACAAGAGTCCCGAAAATATTTCATAACCTGAGTTTCAACGCAAAAATTGAAAAAAAAATGTTAAATTATGCAAAAAAAGTGCAAAATATGCGTAAAACATCAAAATATGCAGTATTTGGCCAAATATGCAGTATTTGACCAAATATGCAAAATATGCAAAAACTAATTAGTGCCAAACAATTATAATTAATGCGATTCGTATAAAAACCGAAACGCGTGGGTGGTACTATAAAATATAAGCAATATGCAGTTTGCATAAAATCCGCTCTCTAGTTATATCATATGTGCAGGAAAATGTAAAACCGAATCCTAAAAAGTAAAGTGATAACTTGTACATCAAGGAAATAATTTAATCCATTAAAAGTAGCCCCCAGAAGCACGTAAATAAATCACAAACTTTTACTTCATATATATGATTAGCCCCTAATGCTAAAAAAGTGAAGTGATAACTTGTAAAATACATTATGCAAATAATTCAAAGATTTACACACTAAACTTAAAATGTGTTGGCAATTTTAACCTTTAAAGTCAAATAAAATGGGAGTATAAAGTAGCAGTTATATATAGACTTTTCTCTTGTAAAGGTAAGCGGATTAAATAGTTAATATTTTTGAAATTGTGCACTGTAGTCTATTATGTTTCATATGCTAATTATTTTTAAATAAGCAAATATTTCATTTCTTGTGTTTCTATATCGTAAAGCTTTGCACCCCATATAAAAAGTGCGACTTGATGCAGCTACCTAAAAGTGTATGTGAAATGAACTGTTTATCTCACATTTAAATGTATTGTTTGCTCTGACAGTGAACTCCTTGTAAATATTTTAGATTTTAGATAATCACTAGTTTCACCTGTAAATGAACCAAACTAATTTTATTTCAGGATACGTGGTATTTTACTGCTGATTTTGCAAATATAATTGACATATTTCCTTTGTTTCCATTTAACTGAAGTCAGTAAGATTATCCATAATGTGTAACATAACATTTGTGTCACTGAACTGCAATCGTATTAGCTTTACTTCAACATCAGCGGTCTTAAAACTATTTTGAGGAGCGAAACTCCTTAATGGTTGTATATTTTTTAACGGAAGCATTAAGAAAAAATAATATCAAGTTACCACTTATGTTCATTTTAGAATGCTATAAAGGAAAATTAGTTTAAAAGAAATGTTAAATAATTATAATAAATGTTCATTTATTATAAAAATACAAAACTAAAATGTACGATTTTATTTTTATAACTATTCCTCTTAGTTATGAAGATTGTTGTATTTTTAAATATAGTATAGTTATTGATTACATAGAGGTTGCCATAATAAAGAAATACTTGGCAGGCCCAACGGAACCCTTGGATATGGCCCACGGAGCTCCAGGGTTCCCCGAAACCCAGTTTGAATACCGCTGTTTTACACTAATAAAAAGCGAAAGATAATTTATTATGATTTACAAGAATTGAATCTATAGAAAAACTTAACGTTTATGTATTACTTAGTAATAACACACTATTAAGTTTTGTCGAAGCATACTTTCTTTCAACACATTATTCATTAATTACATATCAATACTAAACAAAAATTTATATTTAATACTTATTGCTAATATACAGGGTGTATTTTAAAATCACCGACAAACGAAAACTGGCGATTCTATGATTCAAAATAAGACAAAAATGATCATAAACGCTTTTCCGAAAATGCTTCCTAACCGAGATACAGGTTGATTCAAAAATACTTGTTTTAAGGTTTTTTTAAGATCCCTCAAAAACTACCAAAGATATTACACTAACATTTGGTGCACCTAAATGTCTAATTAAATACAATTAATCAGGTGAGTTTGAGTCAACTGACTCCATTCAGTGGCGTAGAATATTTTAGGTTAATCAGTTTAAGTAAAAAAAAAACGCACGCCCCTGTTTTTTTTGAAGAAATATTTTTTTGATAGAGTCAACATTTAATTCTGCAAATAAAATCATACTAAGTATTTGTTCGATTCGGCACCCCGTTTTTGAAATATTTTGCATTAACATAAACGACCACATTATTCAATAAAAATCAAAATTTGTTTTATTTTGCAATAAAATAAAGCAGTTAACTATTAGGTACATTATTAAAGAGATATTGAAGGAATCAAAAACAAAATAATAATTATTTTTCTACATATTGTTCAAAATGTCCTCCTTCCTTTTGAATGCAAGCTTGTGTTCTTCTTAGCAAATGAAACCTAACACGCTGAAAAATTTGTGGCATAGCCCTAATCTCATTGCATGCCATCTGTATGCGATTCCAAAGTTGCTCTCGATTATCAATTTGAACAGAATAGACACGAGCTTTCAGATACCCCCACACAAAAAAATCCAATGGGTTTAAATCTGGCGATCGTACCGGCCAATCCAGCATCTAGGGAACCATGCATTTAAAAATTCTCTGACGTTTCGTGGAGAATGTGGTGGTGCACCATCATGCACGAAATACATGTTCATTCTAACATCTAACGGTACGTCGTCAAACAATTCTGGCAAATCTTCTCTCAAAAGAGAATTCGCCAGTAAGTCTTTGAGGAAAACGGATAGGTCCGACTAGGTGATCGTCTAGTAGCTGTAACTACAGTTGGACGCTGATTTTCATCTAACCATTTATGGGAATTATGCAAGTTTATTATTCCATTTCGGGAAAAAATACACTCATTAGTGGTCAATAAGTTTCTAACAAATTGTACATTTTCAGCATTTTTATTTAAAACCATTCGCAAAAATTCATTCGACGAGGATGGTCTTATTTTGAATCATAGAATCTCCCGTTTTCGTTTGTCGGTGATTTTAAAATACACCCTGTATAGCTTTTACTTAACCTGTATTTTTGTAAATATGCAGTACCTCTCCATACAACGCATTTTAAAATAAACGCTTTCTCGTTTATTATTATTTTACAGGTATAGATTAATCATCAACACTAATATTGAAAAGTACAGATGGCCAAGTTTCGCCAAGATGGAGCTGATTAGATTTTTGGATAAATACAGCGGTGGAGGGGGGGGGGGATTACCAGGGGCACTTTTTGATTTTTATCAAATATTTCTAAAACAGCTGCATATTTCAAAGATATAGAACTTAAACATGTCGATTAATCCTGTTCTATGCAATTTTTTGATATGACGCGTAATTTAGCGGCAAAAAGGTAGAATTTAAGTTTTTCATTATCTGAATAACGATTAATTTTATAAGAAAAAGTGTAGACGTATTTTTTAAAGAAAATTTTGTAATGTAAAGCGAAATCAATGTTAAAGTGAAATAAATATGATTAAAAATGCTGAAGCTGTGTTATCGAATTTTGTATAAAAGCAGGCGGTTTTGGATTTCTTTTTACGTTAACATTTTTTATGTCTATTATTCTCTATTTGATATGAAGTTCTAAACGTCATTCTGACAGATTATTGCTTTTGTTTTTACAATGTTGCCTGTTTTCATTATGAACGATTAAAAAATAGGTTACATAGTTATCCTACAAAAATTTAAATTAAAATTGTTTCATTTCTTTTAATTAGATGTCTATTAACCTTTGCCTGTGATGAAGATTTAAATGTCATAGATTTATTGTCTTTGCGGTTACAATGTTGCCTACTTTCGTAATGAACTTCTTATAAAGAGGTTGTATGGTTATCCTAAAAAAATGTTATTACAATTATTTCATTTCTTTTAATCTCCATTTGTAAGTTGGAAGGTTTTGTGGTGTTCCACACCAGAAATTTGATAATGAAAAGTTACCATTCATTGAATCAAGGGCAGCCAAGGTAGTCTTTTATTATAAATCCGTATCCTTGAAACCACTAACCTGCAAAAAAACCGCGTGGGCATCAATCTTGAAAAATAATTTACATTTGTCCATTTTTAGTTTATACCACCATCATTCGATTTTATAGCTAGGACACTTAAGCAACTTTTTGACGTTGAGTCAATTTAGCCAATACGAGAACCAGTTGACTTTTTACCATGGACAACAACCTGTCCTTCAAATAGATGAAACTAGAGGTCACGTGCGTGCGTGCGTTCGAGTGCGTGCGCGGGCGTCAGCGTGTGCACCTGTGTGTGTTAGCATGTGTCCATGTAAACGTGCATGCGTGCGTGTGCGTGCGTGTGCGTGCGTGTGCGTGCGTGTGCGTACGTGTGCGTGCGTGTGCGTGCGTGTGTGTGCATGTGCGTTCGTGCGGGTGCGTGTGCGTGCGTGTGCGTGCGTGCGAGTGCGTGTGCGTGAGTGAGCGTGCGTGTGCGTGCGCGTGCGTGTGCGTGCGTGTGCGTGCGTGCGCGTGCGTGTGCGTGAGTGTGCGTGCGTGTTCGTGCGTGTGCGTGCGTGTGCGTGCGTGTGCGTACGTGTGCGTGCGTGTGCGTGCGTGTGCGTAAGTGTGCGTGCGTGTGCGTGCGTGTGCGTGCGTGTGAGTGCGTGTACGTAAGTGTGCGTGCGTGTGCGTGCGTGTGCGTACGTGTGCGTACGTGTGCGTGCGTGTGCGTGCGTGTGCGTAAGTGTGCGTGCGTGTGCGTGCGTGCGCGTGGGTGTGAGTGCGTGTGAGTGCGTGTGCGTGTGCGTGCGTGCTCGTGCGTGTGCGTGCGTGTGCGTGCGTGTGCGTGCATGTGCATGCGTGTGCGTGCGTGTGCGTGTGTGTGCACGTGCGTGCGCGTGCGTGTGCGTGAGTGTGCGTGCGTGTGCGTGCCTGGGCGTGCGTGTGCGTGTGTGTGCGTGTGTGCATACGTGTACCCGAATGTGCGTGCATGTGCGTGCATGTACGTGCGTGTGCGTATGTGGGCCTATCTATGCGTGTGTACGCATACGCGTGTGTGTGCGTGTGCGCGCATGTCTATGCACGTGTTCATGTGTGCGTGTGTATGCATGTGTGCATATGTGTGTGTGTGTGCATGTGTGTGCGTGTGTGCGTGTGTTTGCGCGTGTGTGCGCGTGTGTGCACGTGTGTTCGTGTATTTGCGTGTGTTTTCAAGTGTGTGCATGCCTTGCGCGCGTGTGTCTCTGCGTGTGTGTCTGTGTGTGTGTGTCTGTGCGTGTGTGTACCTGCGTACGTGTCTGTGTGTGCTTGCGTCTGTGCGTGCTTGCGTGCGCGCATGCGTGCGTAGTTTGGGTGTATGCGGTGTGTATGGATGTACGTTAGTATGCTCAATAACTTCAGAATCATAAACGTATGTACTTGAAATTTTGGAATAAAGTTGTATAATTTTAGAAGAAATCCAACGGCGGAAAAGGGACATTTATTAGGGGTAGTTTTTGTTTTTTATGAAATATTTCTGAAACAGCTGCATATTTCAAGGATCTAAAAACACATAGACATAGACCTTAAACATCTCGATTAATCATGTTCTATGAAATTTTTCTATGGTCGAATATAAGTGTTGTTATATGAAGTGGTATTATATGAATAAAGGTGAAGGCATATTTTTACATAACTTCTCCTTAAAGTATTTTAATACGAAGTCAAAATGTATTAAAAATTAATTAAACACTATCGAAGATGCTTATACTGTATTATCGATATTTTGTTTTTCAGGTTAGCATCTAGATGTCTATCAACCTCTGATATGAAATTTTAAACGTCTATCTGAGATAGCTTATTGTTGTTGTTTTTACAATATTACCTATTTTTCGTTATGAAAATATTAAAAAATTTCGTTCGTTTCCACTTTGTAGGTTGGAAGTCCGTGTGTTGTTCCACACCAGATATTTTACTTTAACGAAGACCAATTTACGCATGAAACAAAGAGAGGTTACATCACCTTTAAAAATGATTATTTGTTATTAACCTTCGCCCTACTATAATATATACAAACCATATACTACCAAAACGGGGTCTACTATGACCGCGCTATTATTTTATTTGTACCTGTATAAAGACAACATCCGACATTTGTTTTTATACTCTCTATAAACATGTATTTATTTAATTTGGTTTAATACAATAAAAATAAAAAAAAAACAGAACCAATGACTATGAACCAAGTTAGACCTATTTGTCTACAATTGTATGTGTCCCAACATAACTGCAGACTGGCAGACCATGGCTGCGCCCATATTTGACAACAGCTGATTCTGGCGATTGTTTTGATTATTATTGCAGTGTTTTTTCAGGCGCCTAGATAAGTGCAACATTCTTATTTGTCGTTTTTTGTAAAAAAATCTAGTGTAACAATGGTGAGACAGTGCGAGATATGTAAACAACTTGACTATTTAAACCTAACATTTCATCGGTAAGTAAACAAACCATAGACGTAATATTAATTATTTGCAAAGACCCCTAGTAAACAAAAATTGGAAAATTCTGCAATAAGTGTAATTAAAAGATATATTATTATTATAATTCATATTATTCTTATGGTTTATTTATTAGCAATATAATTAATAAAATAACAGGTATAATTATGAAGAAAATTATAATATCGGTAAGTAATTTTTTCATTTGATACAATTCTTGGTATGTAAATGAATAGAAATAGTAATCCCCCAACTATAACAATAAATAAAATATATGAGAATCAAAAATTTAAATTTAAAAATCGTGATAATATTCAAATAAATGTTGTTATAATTAATGATAACATATTGCTAATGGATGATTCATTAATATGGGTAAATAATAAGTAAAATGTTATTATCATTCTTACTAATCCTTCTATGCAGAGAATAATTTATGTAAAATATTAATTTTCTGGATTAATGAAATGGTTTAACCTTTTGTCTGAAGTTTTAATTGTTAAACTTATTTTTGATTTACAAGACCAATATTTTTATTAAATTATTAATGTATTGAAGGTGTCCTAATAACCCCAACCGAAGGCGGGCTTGGTTTCCATTGCTGGGTTTCGAAGAGGATAGACAGATGCCAGTGCGAGCTGTAATCTGTTCTAGCCATTTTACAGTAGATGATTTCGATATGAAACCTTCAGGTGTAAGGTACTTAAAAAAATACACCGCCCCACTTCCTTTTTGTAAAGAAACATATCAAATGGAAAGGTAAGTTGTATTAGTAAGGTACATATGAATTCTGTTAATAATCTTAAGGCTTATTATGAAACTGGTTTAAACCTTGTTCAAAGGTAACACGGTTACAAAGGCGTGTAGTATTATGTATTAAATCAGAATATATAGTAACAATGTTGGGTCCTTTCAGGCCATTACACCTCAAAAGTTCAACTGAAATTGAGAATACACAACCGAGCACATCTAATTCATCTTCCACACTTTCTGTAACAATCTTGCCAAGCTAATTGTGGCAGAAAAAGAAAATATTGCTGAAGGAATATTTGTGCCAAGTTTAGGTGGAAGATTGAAAAGAAATTTAAATTTTGCAATTAATTTCTACTCTAATTGCAATGAACGAACAGAATGTAATTAAGGTAAAAAGTTCAATGTAATAATAATTAACTGTATTTATTTAAAATTTACTTTTAAAGAATATATATATATATATATATATATATATATATATATATATATATATATATATATAATAATTGTAAATTGAATTTGTCTGTATTCTTGTAAGCAACATTACCTGGGAGACTTGTCCAGTGATGAGTCATCCTCACATTCTAAAGTCCGAGGTGTCTTTAAAAGAGTGAAACATACTGTAATGCAACAACGCACGAAAATTAAAAGTTTCCAAAGGACAGTAAGAAGATTATATGGAAAAATCACAAATCTTAATACATTGCTGCAGTATATGCAAGACTGGGTTTTTGTATATAAGTGAATCGTCTAAGCATGTAATCTAGGTATGTCTTAAAATTATTGTAACATATTTGCGTACATAAAAAATATTTTTCAGGCGGGTATTCCTGAAACTGCGGTGTTTGAGAGAATGCTGGAAGGGCCCAAAAAGCAAAAATACAACCCAATATTAAGATGTTTTGCTTTAACACTTTCATTTTATTCACCTAGAGCATACAGTTTTGTTAGAAGAACTTTCAATAACCGTTTACCTCATCATGTTACTATTTCTAAATGGTACAGATCAGTGGATGGAAGCCCAAGATTTACAGCAGAAGCTGCTGCTTTAAAATTAAAAGTGGCTGAAGCAATCTCAGCAAACAAAACAATATTATGCAATCTTGTATTGGACGAAATGTCAATCCGAAAGCAAGTGGAGTGGACAGGATACAAACTCATAGGATATATCGGTATAGGCACTACAATCAATTGTGATTCTCTTCCTGAGGTCAAAGAAGTTCTCGTTTTCATGCTCGTCTGCCTAAATGGCGCCTGCAAGATACCGGTCGGATATTTTCTATAAGCAGGTTTATCCAGTGATGAGAAGGCAGCCTTAGTTAAGAGATGCTTACAATTTGTACGTGATAGTGGGGTGATTGTGACATCATTCGTTTTTGATGGACCGAGAATAAATTTTGCAACTGAAAAATTAGGCGCTGATTTTAGAAATCCTGCAAGTTTCAAGCATCCGTCAACAGAACAGAATGTTTTCATTTTCTTCGATGCATGTCACATGGTGTAGCTTTTTCGAAACTGTTTTGGTACTATGAAGATAATACAAGATGAAAACCATGAACAAATCAACTGGCAGTATTTGGAGAAGATGTTCAATTGCAAGATGGCGAAGGACTACATGCAGCTACAAACATTCGCAATGGGCATTCAGAGTGGACCAAGGAGAAGATGAGGGTACGGATCGCCACACAAACTTTAAGTAAAAGTGTAGCGGGTCCCTTAAAATATTTTAGTGAAGATTTAAACATTTCTGATTTCAAGAATGCAGGCACTACTGCAAATTTTATTGAAATATTTAATGATTTATTTGATATTCTGAATTCTCAAAATAATTTTGCCAAATATAAATTTAAGAGGTCATTATCCCCCGAAACGTCTGTGGAATTTTTTACTACCTTACAAAATGTCAACAAATACATCTGGAATCTTCATGTTAGAACAGTACTGATTGTGAAAAGCTCTAGATAAACTGGTTTTTTGGGTCTTTTAATAGATATAAAGAGTTTGCAAAACATGTACCAGAAATTCGTTATTGAAAAGAAATGACTTAAGTATATTTTAACACATTTTTGTCACAAGACCACTTAGACCTGTTCTTTGGAATGATACGAAGTAAATGTGGTTACAATAATAATCCAACTGCAAGACAGTTTGAAGCAGCATACAAGCGGCTTATTATATATTGCGAAGTTACAGCACCTAATACTGGAAATGTCCAGAATTTAGGCTACATTCCCATTCTTCATTGTGGAGGTGCTAATTCAACTAAATGTGGTGATGGGGAAGATATACAGCAAAGTAAAGAATATGAAAAGTTTGGCCAAAATATTAGAAATAATATTGATGAACATGAATACTGCTCATATTCAGCATGGAACTTAACAGACTATGTCCAAGACAATGTGTTGTACATTTCGGGATTTACTGTAAAATGTTTAAAAAAAATGTGTAACACGTCCCAAATGTCTACTCATAATTCAAAGTGATGATCTTTGTTACAACATCGAAAGGAATATGGAAAATTAACAAAATCTTCTACGTTACTTATATATGTTTGTCAAGAAGGAGAAAAATATTTTAGATTTTTTGACAAAACTACTGGGATTTTTAATAAGAAAGTGGGTGATTTAATGAAAATATTAGTCACGAATACTGTATGTGCTGCCAGTGACAATTTATGATTACTTTGGTGAACATTTATTTGAAGATGACCCGGTGGATGGTCATATACCAAATTTAATAAAATTAATGTTGCAAATATATTTTAATATAAAAATGCACTACGAAACGTCAAAAAAGACTGAACAATCAGTTAAAGGTCGGACATGAAGCATTTTGACAAAAACTATTCTATTTAAAACCAATAAACTTCAATAGACAACTTCAATGCTGTACAGCACAATTTGAAATGTATGTTCACAACACAAATAAATACCTACCGTGATTAAATTATAATTTTATGCATTTGTGGTATTTAAGTTATGTGAGTTGAGCTAGTGATCGGGTTTCAAGTGGGATTTGGAGTTTCCTGTTTTACTTATGCGACTAATGTTATTTTCTCTTGATATCGACAGCCTTAAGAGCGATTTTAAAATTATACATTTAATTTATACATAGCTGGTGTTAAGTGAGTACCACCAAGTACATATTATTAATTTGTAATGTAATGATTGTTAGGTATCTGGAAAAATAAATATGCCCCATTTTTCTACCTCTAAACCTTTCAATATAAAGTATATTCAAATCTCTAAACACCAAAAAACCACCCACCACAACGAGTACATTTTGACGCAATGGTTTTGTTGTGAAAATGCATGCAATGCTATACCAGGGTACTGGTGTGGACATATTTTGCCTACTTATTAACCTGAAGCGCAAATACTGTTTCGAATTTTACTACAACTGTTTAATAAAGAATATGATACAACAATGGCTATTAACCAATGACTATTGTAATAGTCATTGCTCTTAATCAATAGTCATTGTGATATAAACTGTTATTTTTTTGTTACATTCACTGTTATTTGTAACCATATCCCTCCAGAAATGTACGCCTATGTTGCTGGCAGAACGGTGACCTCCCTTTGCCCCTCTGCATTAATATTATGTTTGGGCCACACAATTACTTATAAAATGATGAAGAATGCTGGGTCTATCTTGGTTCATAGTCAATGAACAGAACACTTCACTCCGTACCTTACAATATAGAGTATTACATAATATTATCTCAATCTATTATAGGAATATAAAAAACACATTTGAATAAAGAATGTTAACTCATAAGTGAAAAATATTGTATACGTAGTAGTTATTTATGTACTGAGGACGAAAAACTGTCTACTATAGTAGAGCCTGCAAATTGATAGCCGAAGCTGGCAAGTAGGCGAGACAATAGATGGTTTTTCGCCAAGGTGCATATTACATTTTTTCGTCGACCTTTTATGAAAGTAAGCACTCACCTGTTTGCTGGTCTCGGCTACGTCCCACTCTTCGAACTGCAGACTCGATCATAATTTTAATAAATGTAAACAAAATGTATTTTGGTTTGAAGTGTAACAACTCTCCATTTTAATTATACTACAAAATTAAATTAATCTCGAATATGAATATTGAACGTACAGTTTGTGCAATTATTGATATTAATTCCTGCTGTCGAAGAAGATGCAAGAGACAAGTTTTGATTCTTGAAGTGCTTTACCTATTAAAATGCTTTTTGGTACGTTTATTTTATTGGGAATGGAATTCTCAATGTATCCCTCGGCGACTATTGAGAATTTCCATCCGTGGTGTTTTAATAAACAGAATATCTGCGCCGGCATTAACCAAAAGTGTTGCAGGTGTGCGCCGATAACAATGCCCCGTGTAGTCTAGTTCGTTTAGCAATTTTAAGTATTTTGCTATCAAGCTAGGTATCTTCGCAAATGTAATCACACCAACCACTTGAACTGTACATTTTCCTAATTTATAATTGACAAAAAATATATTATGATTACAATGCTTCGGTCTTAAGTTGGTGTATTTCTAAAGGATTCACTCCGTCGCAAAGTTTGTCTGTAACTGTAAAAATTCGCCTTTTACCATTTTTTGAGTCTTGAATGGTTATTGCAAGCATGTCGTCTTTATCAACAATATCTTTGGTTGTTATTTAACGTAGTTTGTCCCTTCGACAAGCCCCAGCATTTCCAATAATTAAACAGAGTTGTAATAATATAACGATAAATATATCAGCAAAATAAATTAAAACATTTTACCTTGTGCGAAAGATACGTTTCATCTGGGGCATCACAAAGAAATCTATTTATTTCATCTCGACTAAATACTCTAGATTTTTTCGCTTGGTACCCACTGCTCTGTTTGTTCAAAAATGCAACAAGTTTCGGAAATTTGGATATGTTAACGTTTTCCTTATGGGCTAATGTGGATTTTAGCATAATGTATATTGACCATAGCGTTGATGACTTACAATTATTACTAGTTTTAGTAGAAAAATAAGCCAGAAGAACATTTTCTGAGAGATTCTCGACATTATGTTCTTTCCGCCAGTTCTTGAAAGTGTTGTATTGTTATTCGTATAAAATTTCGTAAACCCAACGTGGCCGTAGTTGCCAATTCCCGCTATCACTATCCATTCTTGATTATTATGAACATTAATATTCACAACACGGTCTTATTCACACGTAAAATCTAGCGGATTTCGTAAATAATTAATTTGACAACAGCAAATGACCGTGGCGCCTTTGTTTTTATTAAATCGTGGTTTTACAAAATGGCTCAATCGCCACTCTCGCAGCGTGCCGTATCATAGTGACCGCAGCGGACGAAAAGAGTTTGCGGACGAAAAGTACTTGCCTTCAAAAATAGTCGATTTTTCATTCGGAAATTAGTACGTAGAATGTCATTTTTTGTAAAGGTCCACGAAAAATATATTTACAATAATTATAATAAGTAAACAAGTGTAAATTGCGAACAATGCAAATTAAGTCATCTGTTAGGGCTCCCCGTCGTCGTCCTTCTGAGAATATTGTCAAAAGGACGACGACGGGGAGCCCTAACAGATGACAAGTTATCTCGACTTCCTTTTCTACTACTGTGGAATGTTTGGTGCATACAAATCGACTACATGTGTCACATTTCTTAGAATATTTATTACTATTTCCACGATAGACATAACAATGACTCCGTTTTGTACCTGGCGCATGGGGTTCGTTAAGATTTTTTTTAAGTTTTACTACTGTACTTTCAATAGCACTACCTGTCGCCTTGGAAAACCGTCTGCCGTCTTCTCGAATCTGTGTACTTCGTCGTGTAATATTTCCATCTCTCAACAATTTGCCTAACTCTTGAAGGAACAGTTTTCTACGGAATATCAAAGTGTAACTTTTGTTCCAATGGGGATACTTCAATAACCAAATTACAAAAGCATTATAGATACCAATATCAATCAAATTGAAAAAAAAGACGCAGAGACAACCTTCTAGTTACCCTTTTGCAAGTATACCCACGTATCAATTTGTCTAGTACGTCTTTATTTTTTTTTATGATTGAGGACCTGAACAGGCTAAATTTGGCCTATCGTGCTAAAGCACACAGGAACACTTATTTTTGGGCCTTATACAGCAGAAGTAGTTGTCGAGAGGTATAGCACTGCTTAGATCTGTACAAAAAGCCTATTTGACGAGCAGCTGTTTAGGTAGCTGACAGAAGATGGTCAACCCATGAGAGATTTGAAGATACAGAGTAATAGAGTCTGAAAACTTAAGAACTGAGCGATTCATACTTACAACAGGAAATGATCGATTTTTTTTGGCGGACACAAGGCATCACTGAGTTTTGTTAGCACTAAATTTAACTAGATTATTGCTTCCCCATTCATGAATACGTTGAATGTCTTTGTTGATTGAATTTGCTTTAATTCCTTGATTTGACATAGAAGGTGGATTATCACTATGAGTAGACTGAGATCAACTACAGTGAAGAGTGGTATCATCAGCAAAGCAATGGATGGGGTTAGTTGTTGAAGAAATAAGGTCATTTATGTACAGCAGAAAAAGTGTAGGCGCTATAACGGATCTTTGTGGTACGCCCGCGTTAATGCTAACTTCTTTTGAAAAAAAGCCATCAGCTACGACACGCATTCGTCTTTTATCAAGGAAACTAGAAACCCAGTTGATGAGAGTATCGTTTATCCCAAACGAGGCGAGTTTGGTAAGTAAACACTTATGCCAAACTTGGTCAAATGCCTTTGAGATATCTAAAGCGACTACAACTGTTTCACCGGACTGCTCTACTGTATTGTTCCAAACTTGGGTCACATATGAAAGAAGATCACCTGTTGAACGACTTTGCCTAAACCCATATTGGTGGTCACTAAGGAGTTTGTTAGTTTCAAGGAACGTGAGCAGTTGCTGATTGATGACTTTCGACATGATTTTAGACAAAATGGAAGTGATGGCAATTGGTCGGTAGTTTGAGGGATCGGTGTTGAATATTTGCTAACTTCCATGATGAAGGGAATTTCCCAGAAGACATAGAGATCGTATAGAGCTTAGATAGGACTGGTACTAGTTCGGGAGAACATTTCTTTAAGACAATATCTGGGATACCGTCTGGGCCAGTCTCATTATTGAGATCAAGCCTACTGATGATCGATTGCAAGAGCTTGTACCGAAAATGAATTGGTTTCATAGCGTATGAAGAAGAGTTGACTAGGGGCACATCTTTTCCAGAATCATTGAGACACGAGTTTGATGCAAACAAATCCACAAAAACGTTGGCTTTGTCTACAACATGAGCAACTACCGATCAGTCAATAGATGTCAGAGGGAATTGAAGACGCCACTTTTGGTATTGTTATATGAAAGAATAATATCTGGTTAGAACTTGTGTTCATTTCCCAATATTGCGTGTTGGTGGTGCAAGGATGAGAGTAACACCACAAACTTATTGGGTTTGGTAATGTACCACACGAAAGTTATATCTTTGGTAAATTAAAACATTGACGAATATGTTGCTCGATTTTTAATGTCCAACAGACACTTTGGTAAGTCTTTCCGATTTTTCTTCACAGTACCAACCAATCCTAATTTGTTTGATAAAAGTTCGTCAGCCAACGTAACGTCAGTAAAAAAGTTGTGACTTGTTACATTTCGACCACTACCGTACCAGTGGTAATTTACCACTCGTTGTCCTTGATTTCGCTCTACTACATTACCCTCTTTCCCAACACATACTTCAAAATTACAGCAGTAAAAGTTTTTGGGGTCACACAAAGCTTACACTTTTATTCCGTACTTTCCTGGCTTTTGAGGCATATAAATGCGAAATGGACACCGCCCTCTAAAACTAACTAACTGTGCATCAATAGTTCCGTTAGCGGAAGCACTGTACGATTCCCGACAATTCGTTCCAAATATATCAGTCACTTCGTGTATCGCAGCAAGTTTATCGAGTTGCTTCCTTGTATTTCTAGTTGATAGATCGTCAAACCGAATAAATCGTAAAATACCGCAGAAGCTATTCCTACTCGTAACTGCTTGATAAATGGGTCTGGTATAAGCTGCATTACTTGTAGAGCACAAATTATGTGGGGGTTCTCTTGATTCTCTAAATCGGCCCGTAAAAATAAGTAACCCAAAGAATGCTTCTATATCAACCCACGGTCCAATTTTGGCTTCTTGGGTTTCATTATAGGTATTATAAAATTGAGCGGCCTTCAAATTGGTATACTTTATGATGATTGATACAATATCATTCGAGATAAATAATTTAAAACTATCAAGGATTGGCATAACATGTCGACTTCTATCAGTTAGGTCTTTCTCGCTTCGCAATATACCAGCAACTCTCGTCTTTCTTGTGCAACTTAGTGCTAGGTATGTCCAGCAGCCACAACATCGGCAACGTTTAGATTATGTCCACTGCCACTATCGGTTTTATCTTCATCGTCAAAGAGGTCAACTTGTTTGTTGTCTAAATCACTAAACGAACTATTTCCTTCCTTATTTACCACGTAATCTTCGTCGTCCGAAAAGTCACTAAATACTTCATCCCAAGAAAGGTCTCTCTCGTCATTAGAGGAAATCATGAGCACTTTATAAAGTTCTTTTTTAGACGTATACTTATTACGTGACGACGTTTTACACAACTCGGGGTCACTATGTACGCACAAAACCGCACTTAGCTCACAACTTAACGTGCAGTAACTTGTCTTGGTGCTGGTACCATAAATCGCGCCTGTCCGTGGTACACTGCAAGAAAAATACATACACTACCAAAACCGGGTTACTCGTGACCCATCACGATAAAACACTCATAAAACTACAACAACGTATATTTTAGAACTTTCACAATTTGTATATTGCTCATTACAGCATTTTTAGGAGAATTAAAAGAACGAAAATAAATTAACAAACGTAAATCAGAAATTATTTGATAAAATGTGGATTTGGGGTCAACTTGGACCCCATTTCGGTAAGACCTAGGTTAATTGGCACACCCTACTTTGAAATTCGCGAAAATATCAAAACATTATGAGAAAATTAGTGCATTAATATTTATAGGTGTAACGTAGACATACCTAAGATATCCTAATATTATTTGCACGTTAATTGGCCTAACCATAGTTCCTAATACAATACAAAACGTTCTAGTTAAGCACAATAATGGCAATAATAAAGAATTGAAGTTAGACATGGCGGGCCTTTACAATTTTTAAAAGGTAAGCAAATTTACTATGCGATGAAAGAATAAAATACGGGGTGTTCTTTTTAACATAACCACGGGATTAGAGTCTGAACATGTCATTAAATAAGTGTCTTATTTTGCACACCCTGTAGAATTCTAGATAACTGTAAATACTTCATATTACTAATCTAATATTTATAGTTAGATTAGATTGGTTTCACAGTTATTAATTCTTTCTTAAGATAATTTTTAAGTATAGGAAATGCTTCAGAAAATTCACGTTACTTTTACTCACAATCCAAAAATGCAATATTACATAGGGCATTCCATAAGAGAAACCCAATTTGGAATCGTCCTACTTTTCTTAGGGTACTCTGTATATTTCAAAATAATATTTAAATATACTCTTTAGTAACCCATCGTTAACTAGACAAATTTGTTAAAACTTTTACTGATTAGCCATAATGAACCGTCACACCATTAGTGACTCACCATGTATACAGGGAAATCAGAAAACATTCTGTAGAAACATTTGAAAGAAGCAAACATAACACTTGAAGTCTGGAAAATACTACAGCTGATTAAGGTCTTTTCTGTTTGCTTCAATAAATTAACATTTAAAGCATTATTAAAAACGCTACACTTGAGTAAAGTTGACTTTTCAGGTAAAATTCACAATTGTAAAATGTATGACGTTCCGCTTAAATTATGTCTAAATTTGTATAAGCATCTTTTTAATGTGTGTTTGTTTCAAAAATATGTTTTAAAAAAAGTCTAACGTTTTCTAAGAAAGTGTTGTATTGCAGTAACGGCTACAGTTAGGTAACCGAGCTGGTAGTGTAGTGGTGACACGATCTGCTTAGCAGTCGGGAGGTAATGGGTTCGATTCCCGTTCAGGGGGTTTTCCTCATACACATGTAGCGGCATGGTCACTGCGTATATGCACACCATGTACGCTACTTAGGCGAACGCTGGGGTAGTATTTTCCCCCTCAGAACCCTAACTCCGTTCCTTCCGATCCTATCCTGACCACACCTATCCTTAATGCCATCTTGCATATACAGGGTCCGCCTTTGGGAGCTGATCCTATGAGTATCTGCTAAACCAAACTTGCTATAATTTTGAAAATTTGGTGACAGGGTAATGATGTAAGGGCTAACTCATCTAAAATATTTTCACGTTCGTACCACTTCCGGTTATACCGTAAGTCGGTACTTAGTCGCTTATTTTAAATGGAACACCCCATATATTAATACATTTTTAGATTCTATGTCGAATTTTAAGGTAAGTTTGTTAAACAAACTAGATACGAAATTTCAGTCGTTTAAAAAAAAAACATTTTTCTAAAACAATTGACAGATGGGGTCTTAGTAATAACTCGTTAATTGTTCTGTTCCTGTCAAACAATTTGAATAAAACTTTGAGGTGTTGTAGGCAAAGGTTTATGGCAACAGTCTGCAAAAAATGACATTTGTATTTTTCATAAAAATAAAATTATGAATGTCTAAACTTGACTATCAAAAAATACGAGTTACTCAAAAAAATCAAATGGTAACCCCTATTTTTTATTACTCAGATCGATTTAACGTCAAAAGGTAAGTTCGTTTAAAATTTTATTTGCCTAAACGTAACAGTTTCATACTTATTATCAAAAAAGTCCCAATTTTAAAATTTGTGATAAAAATGAGCTACGTAGTTAAATCTAGTATTCCTTGTTCGTGGTCACTATGGAAACCAAATAATTGAGAATTGAAATAAAAAAAAATATTTGAATATATAAAAATTGATAATTTTGTGATTCAAAAGTCATTTTTGCCAAATAGAAATTTTCTAAGTAATTTTTTTCAAATTCGATATTCAACATAAGTGTAAAAATTTAATACTTTATGAGTAAATCGAAAAAAACTACTTTTTTCTGCGGAGGTAGTAACTACATACTTATTAGTGTATTCTTACACGATAAAGTCGCTTATTTAGTATTTATTGCTCGTGATCAAATGTAAATTAATTTATAATAAATGTTCAAAATGTTGATCGTTAGACGCAAGACATTGTTGAACCCGTCTTATAACGGCTTCATTTGTAGCCCTTTGAATTTCTTGTGGAGAAAGAGAATTGAAGGCATTTTGCACTCTTGCAATGCAATCTTCTTTAGTCGTTAGTGGTGTAGCATAAACAATATTTTTAATTCGATCCCAAAGATAAAAATCCATTGGCGTAAGATCAGGTGACCTAGGTGGCCATGGAAAGGGACCATTATTGGCAAACCAACGATCTTCAAAAATTTCATAAAGTTTCATGGAAACAGTGTTGGTGTTGTGAGGGGGCGCACCGTCTTGTTGGTACCATAAATTTTCCCTTTCTAGATTTAATCGGGGGTGAATTCGAGTGTTTCATATCTCAAGATAATTTTCTCCTAGAAATTAAATTTGTAATCATAAATCAAAACAATCAACTATTTTAAACCTCTCAAATTTTCGTTGTAAAAATACACGTCACAGATTTCGATATTCCGAATAACACAAAATACGTTAAAATTTCAAATTTCCTGAAAATGAGATTCGCGAATTGGATTCCTATTTTCGTTATTCCAGTAATGCGAGTTTCGGCGATTAAATTTGGCATTTTTCGTAAATTTAGATTCGTCCGTCCATATGATATTAGTCAAAAAATTAGGAATTTCTTGTATTTTGAGCAAAATTGTTTTACAAAATTCTATACGTTTCAAGAAATCCGCTTCTTTCAAATGCTGAGCTAATTATAAACAGTATGGTCTAAACTTATATTTCTTAAGAATTCTTCTGATAGTTGTTGGTGTTAAGCCAATATCTGTTTTCGCGTCGTTTATGGCATGACAATGATAGGCATGGAAATATCCTAAAGTTATAACTTCATTCTGTTCGTTATCAATAGCAGTTTTTTTGCGAGGCGCAGAGTGTTTAAATGTGCCAAACTGTTCCAAATTTTGAACCACACGTCTTATTGTATCTGCTGATGGTCGGGGGCGCTCAGGATAGCGCTCGATACATGTTCTTACTGTTCGTTTTACAACTCTATGACATTCTCCGTGAATTAAAATTAAATTCAAATAATCTGTATTAGAATATTCAAGTCGAGCCATTTCATCAAGAAAAACACAAACTGTCAACAATTTTATTAAATTATTGACTACAAACGAAAAACAAAATAAATAAGCATCTTTATCGTGTAATGATGCGCTGATAAGTACGTATTACCTCCGCAGTGAAAAGTAGTTTTTTTCGATTTACTCATCAAGTAGTAAATTTTTACACTTATGTTGAATGTCGAATTTGAAAAAAATTTCTATTTGGCAAAAATAACTTTTGAATCACAAAATTATCAATTTTTATGTATTCAAATATTTTTCTTTATTTCAATTCTCAATTATTTGGTTTCCATGGTGACCACGAACAAGGAATACTAGATTTAGGTATGTAGCTCATTTTTATCACAAATTTTAAAATTGGGACTTTTTTGATAATACGTATGAAACTGTTACGTTTAGGCAAATACAATTTTAAACGAACTTACCTTAATTTTTGACGTTCAATCGATCTGAGTAATAAAAAATAGGGGTTTCTACTTGATTTTTTTGAGTAACTTGCATTTTTTGATAGTCAAGTTTAGACATTCATAATTTTATTTTTAGGAAAAATACAAATGTCATTTTTAGCAGACTGTTGCAATAAACCTTTGCCTTCAACACCTCAAAGTTTTATTCAAATTGTTTGACAGGAACAGAACAATTAACGAGTTAAAATTTCGTATCTAGTTTATTTAACAAACTTACCTTAAAATTCGACAGAGAATCCAAAAATGTATTAATATATGGGGTGTTCCATTTAAAATAAGCGACTAAGTACCGACTTCCGGTATAACCGGAAGTGGTACGAACGTGAAAATATTTTAGATGAGTTAGCCCTAACATCATTACCCTGTCACCAAATTTTCAAAGTTATAGTAAGTTTGGTTTAGCAGATACTCATAGGAACAGCTCCTAAAGGCGGACCCTGTATACGTAATGTATGTATGTATGCTGGGAATCCATGATTGTGGCTGAAGGAGCTTGGGAAGCTCGAGCAGCCCGCCCTCCCCCTTGGGGTGGGAATGAAATACGTTACCTTTTCCTTTTCCTTTCAGTTAGGTATAGACAACCTTTAACAAAGTTGACTTTTACGTGCAACATAACTTTGATATCTCACCAAAGTTTTGAACAATGTATATTTCAAAATAGTCGATATCAATACACATTTACCCAAGAAACCAATTTTCGAATAAAGCAATTCTTTAGTCTGTACACTCCGTGCCGTTGAGCGTGGCCCACACTGTATATATCTTACAAACAAAATATTCACTAAATGATTTTAATTAAAACACTTTTCCACAAAGGCATTATTAAAGTCATGATTGGCGTTTTTCAATTTAAAGAGATTTAAATATGAACAAACACTTAATTATGACGTAATTAATAGCACAAAAATAAGTTAATAAATAAAAACGATTATTTAATTGTCAGACCTAATTACATTGATTATTTGTAAATTAACTGATGTCTCTATTTATTTTAGTGTTTGCTGTATGTAAACAGAATGGCATTTACATTGAAATTTCTCGACCTCATTTTAACAACCCTTTTTTAATGAATGCGGTGCTGGTGTGTTAATGAGAGGTGAACTATAACAATATATCATTAACATTAAAACCCATTACATAAGGTTTATAAATTCGCAAGCCTAAAAATTATATGTTTTTAAACTTTTGTTCATTTAAAGTTAATAGAGGAACGTTTTCAACAAGAATATCAATTCAGAAATTAAATGAGTGGGTTTTACTATTATGTATGGGTTTTATTTGCTCCTCTTTAAGTAATTAAGCTAATAATATATACGTTAGAATACAGTATTCTGTTTCCTATTTTGGAGTCATTATTAATGCCATACTTTATTCCTATACGCCTCTATCGTAGTGGTAATAGAGATAAGCTTCTGGTTTTAGTAACATACTTTGGGAAGGAACGGTTCGTTCATGTTTAATGAAGTATCCGTAAAAGAGATGGGGTTATTAGACACTAGTTAATAATAATAATAATTAAAATTTGTGATAAATTATTATAAGTTTTGTTATGAACAAATAAGTTCAAAAGTAAATATGTAATTAAGAATTATTATTAATTTTATTAAATACATAAATAAAAAGTTTACCTCGAGTAGGATTTGAACGTACGATATGCATTTTGCTAACCAACTGAACAAATTACAATTTTTAACCTCCAAACTAACCACGTTCCTTTTTGAGTTAAAATTTTATAAGTGACGATCCTATTTTAGTGTATGATATTCAAAAAAAATTTTTATTTTTGTTATCTGTGTTGAGTCGGATTAACAATACACTGCGAAACAATTATATTTAAAGTTATTTTCGACGTTTTCATCACTTATTGTATAAATAACTATATTTACAATGTGTTAATTACTTATTAGATAGACCATTATTTAGATATGATCGAAACATATGTCAGCAGCCATCAATATATCCCCTTTTCATCTGCAATTTATTGCGAATATATAACTTGGGTGCTAGACTGTGTGCTTATTTATTTCATAATCATAGCAATATAGTCTAAAAATTGAGCCATTCATACTTACAACAGGAGATGATCGATCGTTTTTGGCGGATACAAGGCAACACTAAGCTTTATTAGCATTAAATTTAACTAGATTATTACTCTCCCATTCGAGGATACGGATTTGTCGATTGATCTTGCCATTTTAGCTTTAATGTGTTGATTTGAGATGGAAGTTGGATTACCATTATTAAGGAAACTGGAAAACCAGTTGATGATCGCATCATTTAGCCCAAACAAGGTGAGTTTGGAAAGTAAACACTTATTCCAAACTTGTTCAAATGGCTTCGAGGTATCTAAAGCGACTACAACTGCTTCCCCGTTCTAATGTATTGTGCCAAATTTATGCCACATATGAAGATTACCTGTTAAATGACTCTGCCTAAACCCACATTGGTGGTCACTAATGAGTTTGTTAGTTTCAAGGAAAGACAGCAGTTGCTGATCGACATTCTTCCATGATTTAAGACAAAATGGAAGTAATGGCAATTGGTGGGTAGTTCGTCTTATTTTCTTTTTTAAGAACAGGTGAAACATTTGATAACTTCTATGATGAAACAAACTTCCCAGTCGACATAGAGATCGAATAGAGCTTAGATAGGGCTGGTACTAGGGGGAACATTTCTGTAAAACATTAGCTGGACTATTCTCCAAGTCAGTCGACTTATTGAGATAATCAATTCTAGGAGTTTGTACCGAAAATGAATTGGTTTTATGGCGTATAAAAAGGGCAATCTTTTCCAGAATCATTGAAACACAAGTTTGATGCAATTAAATCGCCTACAGAATCAACCACTACAAAACCGCCACAATCTGTTTTAGGGGGAAATGAAGATGTACCAAAGTTTGTACTGATGGCTTTAGCTGAAGACCAAAATTTACGACCACCCAAAGGAGATGTAGCTAGTTCATTACATTTTCGTTGTTGAAACCACTTTTTAGCTTTTGCGGGTATTTCAAGTACCAACATAGTCTGAATGACTCTCGACCGTTTTCTTAGATTTATATTTAGTATTAGATTTGTTTTTCAGAGATATTGCATTAGCACAAGCCTTATTGGGCCAGGGTTGGGAACGTGAATGACCTATACGATTTGTTTTTTTTTTGGAATGTATAACTCCATGCTCATGAGGATGACTTAAAACAATATTCATACTGTGGAAAGGTTGCAAAGAAATCTCGTAAATCACACCACTTACCTGACTTAAATCACCACAAGGTTCTATCAGTGCTGCGAACAGCATAGGAATTAGGGACAGTAGAAATTACTTCTAATAGACAGTGGTCAGATAGACCTAGAGGGAAGATAACTGAAGTTTTATAAACAAGTGGGTTTGATATAAGAAAGAGATCTAAAAAATAAGGGGTTCATGTATGTGAGATCGCATAAAAGGGAAAAAATCCTCTTGCAAGCAATGTTGTCCTTGAGACAGGCACATACGCCTACTTCGTATTGAAAGTTAGAGTGAAGGTTGTATTGGTGAAATTGCAATTTGGGTGAATCGATGCGTTCGGAGGAGACTTGTGTTCTAAATAAACACAAAATGTTAGGTTTTAATTATTTGAGAAGTTGGGGAATAGCATTAAGATTAGGCTTTATACTGCAGATATTGCACTAATGGTTCAGAAAGAGAGTACTTTCGATGGCTGAGGTTGCTTGGATTCGGCCCTCCCGAATATCCGAACGGGACAGGATTTTACGTCCGGTATTTATTACCCTAGGAACCACAGCCATCTTTTTTAATTTTTCATTTCGGAGTTTCAATCCGATAGGAAGACAGAGAGGGCGACAAGGAGGAATAAGATTGAAAATAGATTTAGGATAATAAAAAAGGTGACAGGCAGCCTTTACCGAGCTCAGAAAATCGGAGACGCAATATATGTTATGAATTCTTTATAACATTCGAATCGAGAAATTGTATTATCCAATGGAATTGAGGTCTAAGCAAGAAGAATCGCGAAAGTAAGATTTCTAAGGGGTGAACATAGTCCGTTTGCTTTCTGTATCCAAGATTTTATTTTTAAAGGATGTAATACTTACCTAAAGAAAGTGGAAATCAAGGATGCAGGGAGTGCAAGCTACCCTCACTAGAAACAATTTACCTTAGAAAAAAACAGTTGTGACAAACCTACAAGCAACACACCAGCAGATATGTCTATATCTAATATATACCTACCAGATCAATCATAGACATTGGAGGATATTCACAGGCTATTGGAGAGAATCCCTCCACGTACTTTTGTTGGTAGGAAACAATTATCACAGTTCATTATGGGAGAAGAACCGAAGGACATAATAAATACCCATAACCTAATAGTGCTAAATACTGGTCAACCCATTCATCTCGTGTCGAGGACCAGTGAGTTTAGTGCAGTGGACGTATAGCAACTCCTTCCTTGGCCGTGGGACTAGAGTAGAACCCTGTAAAATTTAAAAAAGAATGAAATAAAAAGGGTGTGCCAACTAGAACATTTTGAGCCTTTGTGCCAGTCGGAGATTAAATGGGCCGGGTTCTTAAAATATTGATTTGCTTTAATTTAAAAAAAAAGTGGTTAGATGTATTCGCTTTCCAATATTGATGTAGCTTCAACCTGTAAATAACATATTAAAATATCTCAGACGTCAACTTATTTTATGGAAAACAACCTTAAATGTAATAAATAACTTTAAAAATAATAATAACATAAAAAGTTTGTTACAACCCGTTGGATAATATACACCAGTGACCACTTTTCGATTGCGATTACATTTCGTAAAATACATCAAACAAACCAAAATGTTTGTGAAATGGAAAATGCATAGGGCGGACTGCACAGCGCGTGAAGAGGCCAGAAGTGGGTCAGGACGTCGATGAAAATATGAAACCCCTAACGAATATGATAATAAAAACAACCACACATCTATTCTGAAAAGAAAAAGCACCTTAAGCAGGACATCAGTCTCTTGGTGGACAGAGGACGTAGCTGCAGCAGTAAAAGTAAAGACCGATTAATTAAACCATATCTTACAGAAGAGAGTTATATAGAATTCAAACAAAAAGGCCCAAGATGGAACTCAAATATACAGCAAGGGAACATTCATGGAGGATACATATTATGGACATTAAAGTTGGAGCGCCAGCTAAAAGGGAGTGGGGTAAGAATGTTGCTATAAAACTAAACATTAAAAGCTGAGGACAAGTATGTGTCCGACATTGGCGAGATGGTGGAGATAATGGCGTTGTATTACGCGAAATTATCCCGCACCAGAAACTAGTAATACATATTTAGAGTGTATAAGGAAGAGCAGGTAACGCAAGACATAACCTTTGAGGATTAGAGTATAATATTCCATTCAGTCTGTATGAGCTAGAAGAAGCCCTCAAAACAACAAAAGATACTAGCCCTGGAGAGGATTCAATTACGTACCTGATGATTAGAAAACTGCCAGTAACAGCAAAAAGCACCTAATAAAGATCTATAATCAAATATATCTAAAGACGCGGAAGGAAGCTACAGATATTCCAATAGGAAACCGGGAAAGGATCCAAGCGAACCAAGAATTTACGTCACTTACTGTTGCCTGGGAAAAGTGTTAGAAGGAAGGTCAACAACAGAAGAAAATAGATTAATAGACACAAGCAAGATACAGTTTAGGGGAAGACACTCAACCGTAGGCCATTTAGTAAGATTAAAAGATATGCCATATAACTTCTCTACCAAAAACACACCATTGAAGTATTTTTCGACATACGATACACGATGAGGATTGACGATTTTAAAGCAACTGAAGGGGGATGGAAGAAAACTTCTGAAACTAATAAAAACATGCGTGGATGGAAGCTATATACAGGTCATAAATGCGGAACCAGAAAATAGATGCCTTAAAGGTCTGTCTTAAACACCACTGCGTTTGCAGCAGCCATATGTGGGATAAGCGAAGTTAATTCTCCGGGAATAAGAAGATTGGAATATGTAGTTGATAGAAAGTTAACGCATGGCGATATTGGTAGCATAACGCGAAATCTACAAAGAAATGAACCTCTTCGCAGAAAAGTGTGCGTGCGTGCGTGGATGTGAGTGTGTTGTGTGTGTGTTGTGGGTGTGTGTATATGTGTGGTGTGTGTGGAGGAGGCGGGGGTGGATATGTTCGTGTGGGTGCGTGCGTGCGTGCGTGCGTGCGCGCGCGCGTTTGTGTGTGTGAATGGCAGCTGTTTGAAAACATAAAATAGTTTAATAATTGTTTTAACCAATAGTTTACAAGTGCAAAAGTATACTGGTGATAAACGTTATTTTCTTCGAACTGATGAATGTACAAATTCTGCCGAAAAGATAATTTGTGTATCACCACTCTACTTTCCCTATTCAGTACTATAAAATAAACTTAATGAACGAATTTTTTTTAGTAAATTACAAACAGAACTAAACTGAATAACATGCATGTTTGCTTTTGTATGGCTTTAGCAACAACTACGGAAATAATGATGAAGTTTTGAATTATATTTATGAGATTTTCAAATGTATAAGGCTGAAAACCCTGTTTGAAGTTTCCACTTTCGTGCTTTTTTATTTTTAGCCTTGATCCAAACGTTTCCGTTTTAAACTAAATCTCTAATTTGTTCTGAATTAAATTAAAATCGAACGAAATGATAAAGGTAAGTGTACTAACTGTGTAGTTTGATTGCTCATCTAGTAAAGTTACAATCAAGTTCTTTTCAAAGATGAGCCACTTTTATATTAGACTACATTTGGCAACATTGTATAATCTCATCTTACTTTACATACATCAACATGTACACTAAAGATGCTCGCCTTGTTCAAGTTTTTGACATTTTAATTTAAAATTACATAGTTTCCCCTCTTGGGCTCGACTAGCCCTTTACATAGTGTTCATAAAATACATCCACGCAAAAGGGCCTTAGCTTATTTAAGGTTTATCCGGATCTCAACTTGAGTTAAAAACGTTTAAGAAAAACTAAGGATTCTTAGTAACACTGAAGTAGTATTGTTTCACTGGATTAACCTCAACGATCCGAAGCTTGATTTTGTGCTATCAGGAGCAAATTCAAGTTTCATCACCAGGGAGTTGTTACCCTGTTCTGGAGATGTCCCTCCTCCGTTCTCAACCGGGATTGGTACCGACTATGGCCTTGGAAGTAGGATGGACAAGATGACACGGCACGGCAAAGAAATATGACAAGAAATTTAAAAAAACAGAACAAAATTAGTCTAGTAAGGTGAAACATAATGTCATGGTACCAACGAAATCGAGAGCTATTAATGGAACTAACCAAAAAGAAAATTGACACATGCTGCATTTCTGATATCAAGAAGAAATGCAAAGGTACCCAAATAGCAGAGGACTATATACTGGTGTACAGTGGGGAACTAAAAAAAACGACAGAGCAACATCAGGTGTAGTTATAGTTCTCCATAAACGCTTCAGTCCTCGTCCTCATAACGATGATATCTGTTACATAAATGACAGAATACTACGAATAGTATTAAACTTGCAAAACAGATATATCCATATTCTCAGTGTATACTCTCCAGATATCAGCAAGACTAGAGAAGAAAGACAAAATGTTTACAAATACTTGCAAGATAAAATTGACCAAATACCGCAAAATCTTAAAACCATAATTATGGGGGATTTGAATGCGCGAATAGGTATAGAACCGACACAAGGAATCAAACAACGCTTTAACGAAGACGTAAGCAACGATAACGGTGATCCTTTAACAGATTTTTGCATGCAAAACACTTTTAGAATTAATAACGCTTTCTTCTACCATGCCTGGAGTAACTCGCGAGGACAACAGTCAGTTATTAACTACGTTATTACGAGCCGACACTTTCTAGCCAACCAAATTATAGACGTACGAACATTGAATCCTGCGGAAATAAGTAGCGACCACAAATTGTTGCTTTGCAAGTTAAGAATTAAATATCATACACAAAAAATCCAAAAATCGTGTGTCATTGAAAACACAGAGTCACTGGATAATGACAATACAAAGCAGTTATATTCTATTCGACTACACCAAAACGCCAATTCGAGAAAACGACACAGTAGATGAAGCCTGGCAGAAACTAAAAGATAACATCTTAGCAGCAGTGGTAGCAAGAAAATCCAGCATAATACCAAATAAAAATCTAAGGCACCACGGTATACAAATGAGGTTAAAGAGATAACTGAAAGATGGAACGCGATTGCGTTGAAATATAAATCAGCAGTGAGAGAAGAAGCTAAACAAAAGTACCGACAAAACAAAACACATCTAAAAGTAAAATTAAACAACTAAAGGAATCGTACTGGGAGGCATTCCCCAGAAATATGGAGCGAAACATTTACCAAGCTTAAAGAAAAACTTTGAAAATGCTTAGAAATGGAAAAGCATAGGTTACCGAACATGTGCAGACAAATAACATTAGCAAAGCTAAATGGAACGAACATTTACATACTTATATAACAACGAAGTCAAAAACGACAGGTAGGAAAAACAACGAACGCGAGAAACAGAACAGATATTACGAAAGAAGAAATAATTAAATCAATGGAAAAACTAAAAATAGAAAGGCTCCGGAGAAGATCGTATTACCGATGAATATGGATTTCATAAATGAAATGAAAAATTATTTAACTGTGTATTTGCAAGCAAGAAACCTCCAAACGAATGGAAATCAAGTGTAACGATCCCTATCTTCAAGAAAAGTGGCAAAAGAAACCCTGAGAATTACAAAGGAATTATTTTCCACACAGAAACCCTTTACAAAAGTAGTACTAAACAAAATAGAACCACACTTAGGCAGAACGGAAGACCAACAAGTCTTCATGTTCAGCAAATAATTGAAAAAGCGATAGAGTATTGTAAACCAGCGTTGATGCGTTTTGTCGATTTGACTAAGGCGTTCGATCGAGTAAACGTGAATGACGTATTGAACATACCAAAACAAAAGGGCGTGCCTGAAGACATAAGACAAGTAATCAAAGACATGAACACAAACACAGAAACAAGAATAAAAGTAGATGTCGAACTAACCGACTCATTAAAAACAGCGAGCGGTATCAGACAAGGAGATTCTCTTGGCCCTATACTATTCTCACTAATAATGTACACTATCATCTAAAGTGTAAACCAGGATATCGTTTTGGAGACAGAAAATGAACATCGTATATGTCTTAAATATTTAGGTGTAAATATTTCAAGCGAAAGAAACCTATACAAAGAAGGAAAATCTCAAACACAAAACGGAGCAAAAGTATCTGGCTACTTACGGGATTTCGTGTGGAGCAACAAATACTTAAGCATCGAGGGGAAGACAACTATGGTAAGACCACCATTATCCTATGGAGCACAGTCCCTTGCCGAACCCAGAAAAACAAAAAGGTTGCTCCGAACATCATAAATGAATACATTAAGAGCGATCGCTGGTAAAACCTGTTTAGATAGGATACCAAATCGTGAAATAAGAAAATATGCAGAGTAAATGACATCACAAAATTGGTAAAAAGAGCAGAATAAAACCGTCTGATTTCGAAAAAAATTTCCCAGTGTGGTTGTTAGTAGACTATTATTAATAATTGGTGGTATAAACAGATTTACAAAATCATGGTGACAACGCTCGCATCGTGGTTCCAAAGTTAACTCTATTTTACAGTGAATCCAAAAATGTAAAAGTATACAGGATGTTCCATTTAAAAAATACAGGTTTGGTTTGGAATATTTTTGTCAATCACCCTGTATATACCTAAATATTTTTAGAATGTAGGTCCACCGATCGTGTATTACCACACCAAAATTGGTTTTGATATCTCTAATAGTTAAGGAGCAATCCTCCGTCCACTCAATAGACACCCACCCTGTATAAATGTAACCCATACTACATGGGAGGTGTTTTGTATAAGAAGGTTGCATTACATATAACTGCTTTGTCAAAATTGTAACAGTTATTTAAATTCAAAGTGTTTCTATTCAGTTCAGGAATTTCTGGAATTAATTATAATTGACATGTTTTGACCTATCCTATACCTGTACAGATTACTTGAACAATGACCGTGTATTACCACACCAAAATCGGTTATGATATCTTTAAGTAAATAGTTAAGGAGAAATCCGCCGTCCACACAGTAGACACTCACCCTGTATTATGATTCTCATAAGTTACATTGGTACCATGTCTAGTATTACAATTGTAATACGTATTTTGAAGTTGATATACATTCAAGTTTTTCTTTGCAAATTTTAGGATTTCTAGAATATATAAACACGGCATAGTTAATATCTGATTATTCATAACTAAATTAATACGAAAGATACATCTTAGTGCTATCTTTTGTAAAACAAATATTCGATATTTATGCGTACTCAAACCAAAAGAGTATACCATATCTCATGATTGACTCTATGAGTAGTAAGAGAGGCACCTTGGTCAGAACTTGCTTTCGGGATTCGCCTCTTGTCATAAAAATTGTATTCTAATAAGGGGCCCTAGTCTTGTAAAGCTGTTGTAGAATGCTGGAACTTGCTCTCGGGATTCGCCCCCTGTCATAGATATTGTATTCTAATAATGGTAAAGAAGAATCAATAGATAAGGAATATAAAGATGATGACAAGGGTTTTTCATAATAAAAAGATATTTAATCTGTGTTTATTATCATTAATACTTATTAGGGTCAGTTTTGATTTCCTTTTATCAGACATTTCAAGGATATAAAAACCCAGGCATAGACCTTAAACATATTGTTTATATTCTATACAATCTTTAAGGCTAAATTTAAGCGTTAGCTCAAATCTTTTTAATATCTGAGGTTAACATGTATTTATACTTATTAATTAATTAATTTCTATCTAACATGAAGTTTAAATATCATTCTGACAAGATTAATTGTTTTTGATTTTACAGTGTAGTTTATTTTTGGTAACGCGTATATTATTACAAAAGGGACTGAATAACTGTTATTAAATTTATTACAGGTAGCGTGAGACTAAAAATTAAATATGAATGAAATGATTAAACCGTATTATTGATAGAAGCAGATGGCCTTGGTATTTTTAAAGCTAATAATGTGTTTATGTCTATCAACACGAATTTTAAATATGATTCGGGCAGGGATAACTATTTTTGTTTTACAATGTGATTTATTTTTCGTAACGTGTTTATTATTATAAAAGAGATTGCATAATTGTTATTAAAATTATTATATCTCTTTTAAGTTCCATTTGTAGATTGCGGCCTTGCCTATATACGAATTTACAGCATGAGTTAAAAAAATGATTTGACCTCGAAACCAGCCAACCTTCAATGGCCATACAAAATTACCTTTAAATGATCTGAGCGTTGAGACTGCAACATTTTAACTATATGATAAACAGTTTTATGGAATGCAATTATTATTATTAAACAGTTATACAACTTCATTAATATGCATTGGAAAGTAGCAATCACCCATTGACGTGTTTAAATAATGTGCTTACAAAGATTTTTTAAATTTTGCTGCTGCAAAATACATTACGCTCTAAATTAAATATTAGTCGAAATAGTAATAATTTCTACCCAGGGGAAATTGTGCTTTTTTATATAGGCACATTCTCTTTCTAAGCGGTCCATTACACTCATGTACTTCACGTTATAGGGGCTTTTACCATCTGAAGTGTAATAGTCAAGCTAATTAAACACTTTTAAATTTTCTAATCTGAAATAAGAGTGAGGTAATTTAGCTTATTTGGAAATTCATAGAGAGCATCAGTATCATCAAGATTTTGAAATACATTTTACCTCATTCATTCATTCATCTCATCGTTTTCATCTTGAACGATTATATTGTAACAGTTAATTAACAAGCCGTAAAACATCTAATATGCGCGATGCCGGTTCATAATAATCATGCTCATTCGATGATGGTTATACATTAAATACATCCAAAGGATAATATACAGCCTTGTGTGTGAGATCATTCTTAAATTAGCTGTTTACAGCACAACCCCCTGGAAATACTACACACGCCTTCAAACCTTCTTCCTCGTTATCAGAAGCTGTGCCGTATTCATCTTCTCGAATTTATCTTTATCCGATTTCGAGTCATTAGTACGTCTTCTATTCTATCTTGAGATATTTTCTATTGTTACTCATTTAGCGAACCACTAATATTAGCATATATGTGTATATACATATATATATATATATATATATATATATATATATATATATATATATATATATATATATATATATATATATATATATATATATATATATATATATATATACACGGGTTATTACAAATGATGTTCCTGATTTCGATTGCATATGTCACTGGAATATTATGTATTAAAACCATTTTGGTTGGTACCGCTGGAAAGAAAAACTCAAAAAGTTTTGTTTACATTGGTTTCGGTATGTATCAGTTGTTTCTTAAGTCCATTGTTGACAGTTTTGTGCAATGGCTGAATTTGAAAACAAGAAAGCATTTTGTGTGCTAGATTATCACGTTAACCAATCAGTTATTAGTGTTCAACGTCACTTTAGAACCAGATTTAATGAAGATCCTCCTAGCAATCACTCTATTCGCAAGTGGTACTTGAAGTTTAAGAGAAATGGCTGCATTTGTAAAAAGAAATCAACTGGAAGGCCGTCAGTGAGCAATGAAGTTGTGGAGCAGGTAAGGGAAAGTTTTCCCGCAGTCCACAGAAATCTACTGTTAAATGCAGCAGAGAGCTCGGTATACCACAGCCAACAGTTTGCAAAATTTTACGTAAACGTATTAAATTCAAACCTTACAAACTTCAACTGCTTCAAGCATTAAAACAAAATGACAAAGTTAAAAGACTCTCTTTTTGTGAGAGCACGCAAGTCTTGATTGAGGATGAAAACTTTCTACAGCGTGTGGTCTTTAGTGATGAAGCAACGTTCCACTTATGTGGTAAAGTAAACAGACATAATGTAAGAATATGGGGCTCAGAAAACCCACACGCTTACATTGAGCACGTGCGTGGTTCTCCTAAAGTTAATGTGTTTTGTGCTATTGCTCACAATAAAGTGTACGGGTCTTTCTTCTTTATTGAACAAACAATAAATGGAATGGTTTTCTTGGATATGATGACGGAATGGCTTATACCACAATTAGAGCAAGATTCCCCAGATTTCATTCTACAATTGGATGGCGCACCTCCACATTACCACTTGGGTGTTAGGGCTGAATCTGCTACCTGAGAGATGGATCGGGCGCGTTGGTCCAAATGATGAACTGGCCTCCAAGATCTCCGGACATCACCCCCTGTGATTTTTTCTTGTGGGGATACATCAAGGATAAAGTGTATACACCACCACTACCACAGAGCATACTTGATGTCCAGCGACGGATTGCCAATGCCATCGAAACAATCCATCAAGAAACTCTCGACAACGTATGGCGAGAGCTTGATTACAGGCTTGACATCTGTCGTGTCACAAGGGGCTCCCATATTGAAAATTTGTAATTCTGAATACCTGTTATGAAACTTTTTGAGTTTTCCTTCAAATGTAACCATTTTTATATTTGTAAAATGAATAAAACTCGATTTATGTATGCTTGAAATCATGAACATCATTTGTAATAACCCTGTATATATATATATATATATATATATATATATATATATATATATATATATATATATATATATATATATATATATATATATATATATATATATATATATATAGGCTGGGAAAAATTTGAATGCACCATTGGGATCTTACAAACTATAGGATATACAGGAATCGTTAAATGCGAAAAAAGTTTCTTACATTTATACACAGAAAAAAACCGGTAATACATTTTAAAAAAATCAAAGCTTACTGAAATATTCATAATAATACAAAAATTGTGATTTTTCGTTAATGTTAACAACTTTTTTATTTATAAAGGTAACGATTTGAAATTTGGTGTAAGCGTACTGTTCAATAGTCATTAGGTATATCATTTTATAAAAAAAACATTGTTCTAGGCCTGCTAGATATTAAGAAACAATTGCCTACTTTCTTTTTTGTTATGGACGCCATATTTGTTCTATACAATGTTTAAAAGTAGAAAATATTAAATTTGTAATAAATAACTGATACAGTAGCAACAAATTATCTATTACTGAAAATAAAAAACAAACAAATGTAAATATTTATAAATGTTCAAATTGAGCTCCGTTTTGTCTTAAACATAAAGCGACCCTACGTGGGTCATCTGCAGTCGCACGAGCAACGATATCACCATCAATATGATTAAAACAGTTTAATGTTCTCTCAATAAGTTGCTCTTGATTGAACAATGGTTACTCGATTTGACATACCCCATAAGAAATAATCCAGTGGATTTAAACAAGGTGATCTAGCGAGCCATCGTATAGGACCGTAAGTGCCAGTCCTACTATTGGGAAATCCGGTATTTAAATATTCTTGGACTATTCTTGCGTTATGGGCGGCACATCCATCTTGTTGAAAATATTTTAGACTTTCTATGTAATTTAGAGGTAAATCGTCTAGAATATATTCCAAATGCGGAATTAAGAAATAAATTAGAACTTAAATTTCCATTTATAATGTAAGGTCCAAGAATTTTATTATTTAATATCCCACACCAAATATTAATTGAAAACATTTTTTGAGGCCTCGTTTGGTACATCGCTCCATAGTATTTTCTTATAAATAATCGAATCTTCAGTCATTCTATTGCTTATCCATTGACAGTATTTAAGTCTTCTGTTCGTATCTCCATTATAAAGCATTTGTACTTTAGTAAACTTATAAGTTATAATCATGATAATTATGCTTTTTAAAGATACTGCGCACTGCGCGATCGGTAATGTTAAATTCATTCGCAATACGACGGATTGATGTTTCAGGATTTAAATGAACTTTCGCCAAAACATTTACATCGTTAACGTCATTATCACGAACATATTTACCTTTTGGCTGCGAAACTTTTCCAAATTTACACAAACCTAGACGGATGTTGTTCCGGATATGTATTTTGGTAAACAAGCGCAGCGACTTTAGGGTTACGATAGCTTTTAATGTAAAGGTTGTACATATTTAGTTTTTCAGATTCACTGTACCGAACCATCTTAAATCTTAACGTATTGAATCAGATTTCACTACTGTCTTATTAAATGTATAAGACGTATTATTTCGTGCATCAGAATTTGTTTTTCAAAGCACTCTTCGATAAATACAAAATTGCCAATATTTCATGGAAATTAAGTATAAACCTTATTGAATATTATACCATTGGATTGCAATTTTTTTCTACTTTTAAACATTGTATATAACAAATATGGCGTCCATAACAAAAAAGAAAATTGGCAATTGTTTCTTAATATATAGCAGGCGTAGAACAATGTATTTTTATAAAATGATATAAATACTATTAAACAGTACGCATACGCCAAATTTCAAATCGTTACCTTCATAAATAAAAAAGTTATTAACATTAATGAAAAATCACAATTTTTATATTATCATGAATATCTCAGTAAGCTTTGATTTTTTTTTTAAATGTATTACCTGTTTTTTTCTGTGTATAAATGTAAGAAACTTTTTTCCCATTTAATGATGGGTATATCCTATAGCTTGTAAGATCCCAATGGAGCATTCAAATTTATCCCACCCTGTATATATATATATATATATATATATATATATATATATATATATATATATATATATATATATATATGTACTACAAAGTATTTGAAATGACCCTGTATTATTGATATTTTATAGAAGCGGACGACTCTGGAATTTTTAAATGTTAATCAAATAAGGCAGATGTAGGAACTTGCTCTCGGGCCTTCACTCTCTTGTCGTGGCCCCCACGGTTGGAAGTAGTATTCTAATATGGGAGTCCTAATTCTATCTCATAAGGCAAGTATAGGAACTTGTGTTATAGTCTGCTCCCCTTGTAGTAGCCCCTTAACGATAAATAGTATTCTAATAAGAGGCCCTAATGGTAACTTATAAGACAATTATAGGAACTTGTGTTAGGGTTTGCGCACTTCCGTCGTGGCCGCCTTGTTGCGAAATTAAAGTGTGTGTCGACATCTAGTAGTGTATGGTCTAATGAATATTTTCTGTAATAAAGGTGGCACCACTAGCGGTATATTTCTAGGACTAATTAGAGTTTTGTTTGTGGCGCGATCTAGTCATCATTTTTAAAACAGCGAATGTTTTCTGTAATAGAGGTGGTGCCGCCTAGCGGTATATTTCTAGGACTAATTTGGGTGTGTTGGTGAAGCCATCTAGTGGTCTAAGGACTAATGAACGTTTTTTGTAATAGATGTTGATCGTGTTCGTCTCTTTCTCCCTCTCTCCTCCTCTCTCTCGTTTCCCTCGTCTCTCTATCAATCAAATCAATTAATCAAATCAAATTAATCAAATCAATTAAGCAGATCAATCTCGAACAAATCACAAACGATCAAATCAATTAGATAAACCTCAATCAATCATCAAGCATATTAATCTCAATCAATCAAATCAAAACTTACAGCTTGCGAAAACCAGCTTACAGTTCAAAAGTACTGATTGAACTAAGTTACCAACCACAACTCAAAAATAACAAATTGATTTAATTTAATCATGCAAAATCAGTTCTCAATTAAAAAAAATAACAGTCTGATTTAACTTACAGTGTGCAAAAAAAATCAATCTCACACTTATTATAATTACCCATCTAACCGTCCTTTCGCATTAACTGCAGGATTGTTAGTGCAGATTCGAACGTCCGAACAAGATTATTAATTGAAATTGAAGGAAAGCTTAGCGTTTGAAAATATATTATAAAAAACAATGCATCATTTATTTAATCACATTTTTTATCGGTCTTGTTCTTCGTCGACCGTGATTCGTCGTTATCATTATCATCACGGTTTTGAGATGCGTCTTTCTCCTCTACCTCATCGCTCTCCTTCCTCTTCTGTGAATCATCACCATCATCTTGGATTTGAGACATATTCACCTCATCCTCTTCATCGTTTTCATCATATCTTGAACGGTTATGTTGTAATAGTTTATTAACAAGTCCGTCAAATCTCTAATGTCCGCTGGTATTGGCTCATAAGTAGGAGGGGCCTTGAGTTTTTTGTGCGAGCGCATTCGTTAATTTTCGGATATGATCGGTTATCTCCGGGGAAATTTGGAGCGGAGGTCGCCGAAACAGCCTTTGCAACCGTCTCAGCAAAAATACCTCTGCCAAAATATATATATATATATATATATATATATATATATATATATATATATATATATATATATATATATATATATATATATATATATATATATATATATATATATACAGGCAATATATATAAACGTGCTCCTAAGGAAGATATTAGAGCGTGGTTACAGAAACAAGAAGCGTATACTGTGCATACTTTCACCCCACGTTTTAGGTTAGGTCAATACTCGCGCGTGTAAACCTGCGTAAACGTGTGATTCGTAAATGCGTAAATGCGAATGCGTAAATGCGTAAATGCGTAAATGCGTAAATGCGTAAATGCGTAAATGCGTAAATGCGTAAATGAGTAAATGCGTAAATGCGTAAATGCGTAAATGTGCAAATGCATAAATGCGTAAATACGCAAATGCGTATGTACATAAATGTGTAAATATGTAAATGTGTAAATATTTAAATGAATGGCCAATGTCATACTAGTTCAGTGTCATATTGTTACATTAAAAGTGAAACGTTCTAAAAATATTCTCAGCTAACTCTAGACTTATTGTGCTATTTATAATTTCAATAGCCTTAAGTAATATCGGACGGTCCCAAATTGTTTTCACATGTACATTGTCAACTTTGACTTAAGTTAAAGTAAGCAAGTATAGAAAGAAAGTGGATGATTGAAAATATGACTTTATATTGCTACAGGTTCTTCCGCGCCAACTTTCTAAAACTAGGGCAATCTGGCATCCTATCTACATTCTGGTTGTAAACCAGCGATGGAAGTAACCTTATCTACCAAAGTATTTTTGTGTTCCGTTTTTATATGTGTGGTCTTGATTGTGTAGGTTTAAGACGAATAAATGAGGTTCGCTGTGGAATTGCATAGCTATGCAAACCGGCACCCTTGCTTTGTTAGTCATTTTCGAAACAGATGTTTAGGTAAAGGAATTAAAAGCAAAACAGAAAATTCGGTTTAATAAAACATCGAGGGGGCACTAGATAGTTGATAATGTATATTATGATTATAAAGGGCAGTTTTCGATAGTGTAGGTTTTACCAGTGTTACGTTACGTCACGTAAACCTTATTAAAGCAACGCCAGCTAATATAAACTAGTTGTGCTGTAAAAACACAAATTTATATCTATACAGTAAAATTGCAATAGAATGGAAAACAAAAATGTAATAACTTAAAAAGTTAAACGTCTCTAGGGTAATGTTTTTATAATCCTGCGTAAAATCGATGTTAATTAAATTTTTAAAAATAACGTTGTAAGTGAAATGTAAATGGATGTTATGCGACTGATGTAATCTTCTATATAAAACACTTGTATTTTCGCTACAGATGTTTTCCTTTCTGAATGACTTTATCAGTTAAACGTTTTCGCCCGTTTATCAATGTCGGAAAGTAATATTATAGCAACCTTGCTTTCACATTTCAAGCAAGTATCAGAAATCTATGTACACTTAACAAACAACTTTAAACAAGTACTGACTGCATTTTGGAATGTATTTTTTAAAAGAACGTATAACAAATCGTTACTCTCAGCTCTTATTCGGAAAGACAAAGATAATGTTTTAGATTTCCATTAATAATATATGTAAGTTAAGCATATAATTTTTTTTACCACATTTTCTTTTAATGGAAATGGACTGTTCTTGCTATTAGATAATAAAAGACGCCTTTGTCAGAAAAGTTTAAAAACGTTACCGTCGCAACGGCGATACAATCATAATAGGTATAATAAAGAATTGAAGTTTTCATTGGATCAGTTGTGATTTTATATGATCAACTGTGGTTTTATTTAACCAGATACTTGAACTCAGTTACTTTAAGTATACTCGGCAATGCAAAATGTCAAATGTGGAACAACACACGATCTTCCTACCTACAATGTGAAAATCAACATAAATGAAATAATTAAATTCTTTTAATCATAAACATGCAACCTCTTTAGTAATACGTTCATAACAAAAATAGGCAACGTCGTCAAAATAATAATAATGATTTGTCAGAGGGTCGCTTAAATCTTCATGTTATACAGACGTTAATAAACGCCTATATGCCAACTTAAAAGAAATTCTAAAGTAGTTGGCGTCTCAAAAATATCGCATGTACAATTTACGCGTTTTAAACATTATTTTATAAAGAGAAGTTAAGTAAAATTAAATTATCTTTAAAAAAAGCGTGTAAACATTTTGCTGCTATATTTATTGTTATTAAGCCATTGACATTTTTTTAACACAACCTAAATTTTGCTAATTTGACCTCGTTCCTTCCACAACTCTTGTCGGAAATGTTGGGCACTTCGGTTTTGGACAGTGTGTAGATATGTGTCCTACGTCGTTGCAGTTGTAACACTTAACTCCATGTTTACCTGTCACAATAGTTTCTTTTGGAGTTTCCCTAGCTGTTCGTGGTGCACTATATGATTTCACATGCTCTTCTTTTGCCTCAGAGATTTTTTCTTTCCTTGCTGTGCTAATACGCTCATACTGCATGATGTCTTGATACAGGGCGTCTTCATCAATGTGGTATTTTGACATTATAAAAGTGCTTAGATCCTTAGACCACAACACTATAGCCACTTGCTCCTTTATTTTGAAAAAAGTGAGATCTAATTCTCTGCACAATGCTATTTTCTCATAGAAATACAGGCTAATGTTTTCTCGTGCTCCTTGATTTCGCTCTTGCATCTTCATCCATAAGTCCGTCTTACTTCTTGCAAATACAAAGGTCTTTTGAAATGCAGGCATAAATTGCTCCCAACTTGTTACTTCGGTTTGTCTCGCTTGCAACCAGTACTTGGCAGCTCCCACCAAATGACTGCATGCGGTTTGAAATGTAAAGGCTGAAGGCCAGCTGTGAAGTTGTGCTGTTCGTTCTAGGTTGGTTAGCCATGCCTTTGCAGATCCAGGCCCCAGCTCTCCACTAAAATCACCAATTGTTTTTGATAAATCAGGCATCACATAATAATTCTTGACATCACTTGTTGATTCCTCTGGTGCAATAGTTCTCGAACTATTCACGACTTGTTGCAACATACTCATCATTTGAGCGTTTTGTTGCATTAACGCAGCGATCGTGTCCATAACTTTACCGAAAGCTTGATTAATATTAGATTTCCACCTGCAACAGAAAGATGATCTTCTTGCGCATTAACGCTCTCCGCAAAACGTTCAAAATCTTCATTTCTATGACCGCTGTTCATTTTCGTTTAATTCAAGTTAAAACAACAGGCGTATTTATAACCTCCAAATTCTTAATGTCTTCATTTCACAATGACTTCCATAAATAACCACCAACTTTAATCCCTGTCACTTACAAAAATAAGTCACAATAAATTCTTAACTAACTTAATCTAAATAATATAAGTTTACAACACTTCTTATGGACTATTTAACTTATATTCTACTTAAGTGCTATATGTTTTTAATCTAGAAGCCTCAAGTATACCATCATAGGGCATTTGTGAATTTTGAAAACCTATGATGTCGCTTAATACATACCTATCGTTCGGTAAAACAGCTGTTATCTGACAAGGACCGCGGTATTTTGGAATAAGCTTTTTACTTACATCGATAGTTGTATCGGTATTTGCAACCATTACAAAATCGCCTATTTTGTATTTATGCGCTTCCTTACGTGTTTTATTGGAACAGACTTCATTTCGATTTTGCACTTTTAACATTTTATCGCTAGCTGCTGCCCTAATATCACTAATATCGTGATCAACACTGTTTATTTCTAACTCAACATATTCCGCAATTTTATCTTCAACCTTGCCTAATTGATTTCTCCCAAAAAGTAATTTTGATGGGGTTTCACCTGTTGAACGGTTTACAGTGTTATTGAAATAAAATTCCACGTCTAGTAATATTTTATCCCAATCTTTATCACATTCATCAACAAGCTTTGCTAACATTGGAGTCAATATTCTATTCATGCGCTCAATTTGTCCATTAGCTTGTGGGCAACCTGTAGCTATTAAGACATGTGTAATGTTACACTTTGTCATAAATTCTCGGAATAATTGAGATGTAAAACAACTACCCCTGTCGGACACTATCTTTCTAGGCCGACTGTACATTGAAAAATAAAATTCTAAATTTTTTACAACTCCATTTGTTTTAGTTGCTTTGCAAGAGAAAAACCATCTATTATTTCAAATATATATTTGTGTCCAGTTTTGGTAGTTTCAAGTGGACCGTAATGATCGATATGAAGACATTGAAATGGCTGAGAGCCTTTTGGTATATTATGCAGAAAACCTTCTGCTTTACCGGACTTTGGATTATACTCTATGCACTTTAAACAGTTATTGATATGTTTCTTTATAATCTCCCTCATTTTTGGAAACCAGTATGTACGAATGATTAAATTTATGGTGTTGTCTATGCCTAAGTGACCCATCTCATTGTGATATGTGTGCACGACTGCATACTCCATATCTTTAGGTACATAAAACAAAAGATGTCCTTGACTTTTCCTGTACAGTAAACTACTTCTTAACTCATACAAAGGGTGCTCCTTTTTCTCTAGTGACTCTTTTAACTTACAAATTTCGGGATCTAGTTGTTGTTTTAATGCTAAAGCATGTTCAAAAGTATTTCCTTCCAAAACTAAAATGTTGTGTACTCTACTTAATGCGTCAACATGTCTCATACGTGTGTGGTCGGTGTTCCATAACATAATCAAAATCTTGCAAAAATATTGTCCAACGCATAATTCTAGGAACTATATCTTTTTTGCTTAATGTCATTTTAACACTACTACAATCTGTAACAATTTTAAAGGGTATTCCTTTAATGTAAACCATAAACCTCTTCAAAGCATAAATTATTGCTAGAAATTCGAGCTCATAACTATGATACTTGGACTCGGATGGAGTTGTTCTTTTGCTAAAGTACGAAACTGGATGATGCCTATCATCTAATTGTTTTTGAAGAAATATGGCCCCAAAACCTAAGCAACTGGCATCACAGTGTAATTCAGTTACTAACGTAGGTGAATAAATTGCTAACAATGGCTGTGCAATCAACTTAGCTTTTATTATTTCAAATGATCTTAATTCAGTTTCTTCAAATTTAAAAATAGCATTTTTCTTTATTAAATCGTATAAGGGCTTAGCTATTTCCGAAAGACTTTCAACAAAACGTCTAAAATAGCTAGCTAGGCCCAGAAAAGAATGAACCTCTTTCACAGTTTTTGGAATTGGAAAGTTCTTCAAGGATTTAATGTTATCAGGATTTGAACGTATGCCATTTTCGTTTATTAAATAGCCTAAATACTCTATTTCGTTTTGTAAAAAACTACACTTTTCTAATTTTAAAAATAATAAATTTTTGACCATTCGTTGAAATACAAGTTTTGGGATATCAAAGTTCTCGTCTACTGTTCTTGTAGCAATTAAAACGTCATCAATATACACTAAAACTTGGCCACTATCAATCAATTCTCTAAGTATTTCATAAATAAATCTACTAAACACTGACGGACCCAAATGGCATTTTTGTGAATTCAAACTGACCTTGAGGTGTTATAAAGGATGTGTATTTTTGAGAATTCTCCTCAATACTAACATGATAAAATGCATCTATGAGATCTAACTTAGTGTAATATTTCATACCTTTCAAAGAATCTATGTGGTCATCGATTAAAGGGACAGGAAATCTGTCCTGAACCACCACTTTGTTTAAATCTCTAAAATCAACACACATTCTTGTCCTACCATCCTTCTTTTTAACTAAAACAATTGGAGAGCAACATGCTGAATGACTCTTTTTTATTACCCCCTTTTCCATTAAATCATTTGTTAGTTGTTTAACCTCAATCTTCTCAGCAAACGAACGTCGTCTTGGCCGATAAAAGAATGGATTATGATTCACAAGTAAACTAATTTTCATTTCATATTTAGTTTCTGGCTCTGTGCCCTTAACTGAATTAATGTATTGATTTGTAAATATTTCTTGAAACTTAAATTTGTCTGATGCATTCAACCTTTCATTTACATTAAGTAATTCGTTACCATCTGTAAAGTTAACACCAATAGACAAAATGTCATTCTCACATTCAGTAGTATTTTTAGAACATTCACGATTAACCAAAATTTTGTTACTATTAAATGAAATATCTATATCCGGACTACACATAAAATTTCTTCCTAACAGTAAATGATGGTAACGGACTGCTGTGTAATACCAATGCTGTACTCTCCTTAGCTGCACCGTTCCTTGACGTTGACCTCGTTCCTTCCACAACTCTTGTCGGAAATGTTAGGCACTTCGGTTTTGGACAGTGTGTAGATATGTGTCCTACGTCGTTGCAGTTGTAACACTTAACTCCATGTTTACCTGTCACAATAGTTTCTTTTGGAGTTTCCCTAGCTGTTCGTGCTGCACTATATGATTTCACACGCTCTTCTTTTGCCTCAGAGATTTTTTCTTTCCTTGCTGTGCTAATACGCTCATACTGCATGATGTCTTGATACAGGGCGTCTTCATCAATGTGGTATCTTGACATTATAAAAGTGCTTAGATCCTTAGACCACAACCCTATAGCCACTTGCTCCTTTATTTCGAAAAAAGTGAGATCTAATTCTCTGCACAATGCTATTTTCTCATAGAAATACAGGCTAATGTTTTCTCGTGCTCCTTGATTTCGCTCTTGCATCTTCTTCCATAAGTCCGTCTTACTTCTTGCAAACACAAAAGTCTTTTGAAATGCAGGCATAAATTGCTCCCAACTTGTTACTTCGGTTTGTCTCGCTTGCAACCAGTACTTTGCAGCTACCACCAAATGACTGCATGCGGTTTGAAATGTAAAGGCTGAAGGCCAGCTGTGAAGTTGTGCTGTTCGTTCTAGGTTGGTTAGCCATGCCTTTGCAGATCCAGGCCCCAGCTCTCCACTAAAATCACCAATTGTTTTTGATAAATCAGGCATCACATTATAATTTTTGACATCACTTGTTGATTGCTCTGGTGCAATAGTTCTCGAACTATTCACGACTTGTTGTTCCAACATACTCATCATTTGTTGCATTAACGCAGCGATCGACTCCATAAAGATAATCGAAATATTGATTAATATTAGATTGTAGTAGTTTCTTCTTTATTTCCACCTGCAACAGAAAGATGATCTTCTTGCGCATTAACGCTCTCCGCAAAACGTCCAAAATCTTCATTTCTATGACCGCTGTTCATTTTCGTTTAATTCAAGTTAAAACAACAGGCCTGTTTATAACCTCCAAATTCTTAATGTCTTCAACTCACAATAACTTCCATAAATAACCACCAACTTTAATCCCTGTCAACCCCACACCTGAGATTGTAGATAAAGCCGAGCAATAAAACATAAATTGTTTATGATGACAAAAGATTATATTATAACAATACAGCACACACCAATACATAAAACGACCATTTTCTTATCATCCTGGAACTTAACTTAACTAACTCAAAACTCCCTAACATTTTCTGTAACATATTGGCGCGAAATTCAAAATTAAAAAATGTTCGCCTACAACATAAAAATAATAGTTGCTATTTAACCTCAGCATAAATACAAATGAAGATGTACTTGGTTGCTCATAAAGCATTACTATAATAATACGAATTGTTATTTATAATATTACAGCTACATACAGGGTGATTCATTAAGGCTGGCGACCGGCCGTATCTCGGACACCGTATGTCCTAAAATTTGGTAAAAATTTTTTTATAACAATTTTATAAAGAATGATTAAAAATGTTTTTAAGTTCATATTTTTCCGTTAGGAGGAGCAACCTATCACGTACCAAATATAATTGAATTTTTTACAAAATATTCCCTAATTACGTTGGTAAAAAATATCAATTATAGAAACTACTGCCCTTATTCCGCAACTTTTATTGAAGTCATTTTTCCATATCACCTACTCTGAAGTGCTGGGGGAAGTGTTCTTTCGTTGACATGAAAAGACTAACTTACATATGCCTGTATCGATTTTCACAAACGTAGAATACACGTGAAAAGAATTAAAGGTAGATTCCAGAAACCAATAACAATACTTTTAATTTTTTAACAAGCAACTAGATGGCGGTATATAACACCTAGCTCGATTTATGAATTTTTCTGAGAAATTAAAAAAAATGATATAACTCTTACCAGATTACAAAAATGCAAATAAGATGACTTATTGAACCGCCAAAACTGCGAACTGATACCTCTTGTCATACCAAAGATATTGCCATTTTTTGTTGAGTGTTGATGATTGCTGACTAAAATGCTTGCCATCATTTGCTATGAACAATTTCGGACAGTAAAAATGTAACCCTAAATCTCTTAAAATGTCTCTAATAGTTTTATGTGATGTTAAATTGTTGGGAGATGTTTCAAAAGTGATCAATTTATCTTTGGAAATGACTCTAATTTTTTATTATCGTTTACCTTTAAGTTTTTATTGTTGTCAAATTGATTTTTAATGTTTATAAACTAACTCTGTTATAATGTCGTATTATACATTATTCAAACGATGAGGCATGTGTATTTTGAAAGTCTACAAAATTAAGTAATCGCTGAAAGGGATTATGCTGTACGATATCTTAAAAGATGGCGGCATTCATTGAAAGTATTCAAAAGATTGGCACAAAGATTGCGAGAAACCGGCAATGTTCAACCTGTCGCATCAACGCGTAACTGAACCCAATTTGAGTATTTGAATATTGCAAGAGATCTAGGATTGAATTATTCTTTGGTGCAAAGAATATTAAAGGATTATGAAATTCATCCATATCATGTTATTTTACACCAGGAGTTAAAAGAAACATATTTTGATCGACGACTGGACCATTGCAACTGGTTAAAAGAAATGTTGAACGATGATCCAGAGTTCCTATCTAAAATTGTATGGACGGATGAGGCTATGTCTTCCAGCAATGGTCAAGTCAATTTGCACAATTGCCACTACTGATCAGAAACCAACCCTCACTGGCAAAGGGAATTCAATTACCAAAATCCTTGGAGTGTAAACATATGGTGTGGTATTTTAAATGGAGAGATTATAGCGCCTTTTTTGTTTGACGGAACAGTAACTGGTGAAAGGTACTTTGATTTTTTAATGAATAATTTGCAAATTCTCCTGGAAGATATTACTGTTCAAAACAGATTAGACATGTGGTATCAACAAGATGGTTGCCCAGCGCATTTTGTTGCAGATGCCCGGGTTTATTTAGATACTGTATTTTCAGATAAGTGGATTGGGCGTGGGAGTATTTTTCCAAGGCAGGCAAGGGCACCAGACCTTTTCAATTAGGGGGAAGAATCAAATATTTAGTTTTTAAAACATGTCCAACTAGACGTGAGGATAAGATAGGATTCGGGAAGCAATTCCTTGCTGAAATTGAAACCAGTGTTAATTCCACTATAGAAAGACTGAATTTGTGCAAAGCAAATGATGGTAAGTATTTTGAGTACTTAAAATAATTAGGTTGTAACGTGCTAAAAATATTTCTGCACAATACCTTATGATGTGAGAAATTATTAAATAACACATTGTAAGCAGGTATTGCGGCACGGTGGGAAAATTTTCAAGAGCGTGGGAAAATTTTGAGGAACTATATTTTGCCAATTTTTGGCAATTGGCCCGGGACAAATCCTTTTATGTTTCCCGACAAGGTCAAAGTTCATTGACCTTTTCAAGGACGGCAAAAGGTGGAGAATTTTCAATTTTTCCATTGTTGAAAGTAATTCTTGAAAGTTTCTTCAAGGGTCAAAAACGAAGGAGAATGTATGATGCAATTTGAGTTGTGTTGCGGAAGCATGGGATAATTTTGCTCTTCTGATTTGTATAGTCGTACATCTTACGTATCGATAGAAGCAGCCCCCCAGTCGATACAACAATAATTGGAATACAGCGATAATAGAGCCGCACGCCGATAGCCTACCAAATCACCTTCAGAGAATTATCAGCACTTGCATACAACTTCCGCACTCGCGAAGACAGGGTGTGTGGTGTAAGTAAAAAAAAACATAATAGGTGTTTATTCGTAAAAAATATTACATTCTAATATGTGAAATTATATAACCTACGTTTTTTAAAGCCGTACAGTTGTGATGAACCGTCAGAGGAAAAGCATCTCTTTGTGAAGTTTAGGCGGTAGAATTTAGTCGTGCTGCTTGTGAGTACATTGTGGTTAACCGATCGTTTTATTAGTATAGATGTAATTGGGACAGGTTCATATTCTTCTAGGATCATTTTCATTATTTTATCGAAGTCGGTTATTTGTGCGGTTTCATACATTAATTTTAATTTTATATACAGTTCCATCACATTCTTTAGAATTGTACCATGCTTTGTAGGCGTAATTTTTTGATCCTCCTGATAGAAACTATTTGATTTAGCTTCCAATACCTTCATTTTCCAAATCATCGGTGAATTCACATAAAAATTGACCTAATGGCACAGCATACTGCTCCGGAACTGCATATATTCGTATAACTTCAGTCGTGCTTGGGCCGTGATGTAAGCGGCAAGCACAACATTTACAGTCGATAGAGGTCTGTACGCTTCTTTTTTAAATTCCCAGATAACACGTAATGTGTCTCCATTAATTGGTAAAACAGAATTAATATCACTGGAAGGATGTCATCATGTTATAGAATTCACCGGGCTCTCTGATTATACTAGTTTTATTTTGGTTCAAACTTAACCCAAAAAGATGCAATAACAGCTATCTCTAACTGTCGTAACCCGGGCTTCTTTTATATCTTTGCGGGATTAACGTGAACACCTTCGGTTTCAAAATAATCTTTAACATATTTATCCTTCTTTTCGGGGGTGTCACAATAAGACGGCGATCCTGAGCTCTGTTGTCTAATATCCAAAAAATTACTTATATATCGGCTGAATAGGCTGCCAGTTTTAACGATACCGTTATGCTTATTTCATCTATTACCCTCGTACCTGTTAACTAGCGTTCATCATCGTTATGTTCACTATTCCCTTGGTTAAAATTTTCACCCCATGAACGACAAAGAATAAACATTAATTTGCCATTCATTTTTACAGGCAGTACTGGATGGAATAATAATTCCGGTGGTAGTACTTCACACTTAATTAGCCCGTCTATCGTTTCAATGTTTAATTTTCTACATTCTTCCCCAATATGCTCGGTGGGCTGACCCATGCGATATTTAACGTACTTATTAACATAAGGATATAGGGATGTAAAATCAACATATTTTATTCGTTCACCTTCCTTTGCTTTATAAAAGGATTTTGAGTTTCTGGTTCGATCACCATAGAACGCATGTTTAGGATTTAGCGTTAAATGTGCAATTATTGGGTGTGTTTCTGTATAATTAAACATTTCTTCCGATGTCGCTCGTGAAAATCACACTCCCACATCTCGCGGAGTGTGTATCCCAACTCCTTTATTCTATTTGATTTTGCTATAGTAGCTTCATAACGATACTCGAGCGTCTACGATGTATCATCTGCTTGAAACATTTAGGGCAACCATGAAAAGAACTTTTCGCGGTCAAAAATATTTTGATAATCACAGGACATATAATATTTGTGCTCAAATTAGGCGGTGTGAAAAATATTTTGCTATATACCGCAATACCAGAAAGCATATTTGCGAAGAAGTATTTTGTAAAATGTGTTACAACCATGAAAATATGAAAATATCAGACACCGTGTTTGTTTTTTACGATTTGGGAACCATGCAGGAGAAAAGGATGGAAGACGGTTCCCTCTTACACCAACCTAATCCCTGTGTGTTTATACAGTATTGTGATAAATGTGTAGACGAAAAAAATGGAACTGTCAAAAGTGTGGTTTTAGGCAAAAAAATACTGACGGAAAACGTAATATCGGTATTTATAGGACATATCTTAAATATAAGAGAAACATTAAAAAACGTTGTCGTATTAGCCCATAGTGTTTCGATCATCAGTTTATTTTAAATCATATATTAACACAGACAGATCTCACTCCTGAACTAACAATGCGCTGTACACAATTGACTTGTATGTGTCTAAACTATATCGGCCCAATTCCACCCATAGAAACTTTCGACCCACGTAACCTCAGTTGTAACGAGATAGAAGCATTGTTAGCGTGGCATGCGGGAAATATTTCTGAAAACTATGTATTTGACTTACAGAAGGAGTTTACAGAATGTTGTGAATCGGATGTTGACATATTAGCACGGTCTTGCCTTATAAACGACTGTCCGTTCACCGAAAGTGTCACGTTACCGGGAGCATGTAATAAATTATTCCGACGCACATTTTTAAAACCAAACACGATTGGACGAATACCAACGGGCGGTTACAGGTAGCGTGACAATTAATCGATCGTAGCTACACTGTGGCTATTGGTTGAAGAACGAGGTCGTCGAATTAATATAATACATTCGGCTAAAAAGAAAAAAACCAGAGTTGGAGGTGTTAAAATCATGTATTTGAATTCCACGGGTGTTATTATCATGATTGTCCTAAACGTTTCAAGCATAGGCGGAACATACCTTCACCAGATAATACATCGCAGACGCTCGAGTAACTATGAAGCTACTATAGCAAAATCAAATAGAATAAAGGAGTTGGGATACACAGTTATCGAGATGTTGGAGTGTGATTTTCGACAAGCGATATAGGAAGAAATGTTTAATTATACAGAAACGCACCCAATAATTGCACATTTAACGCTAAATATTAGACATGCTTTTTATGGTGATCGAACCGGAAACGCAAGATCCCTTAGAAAGCCTTATGTTAATAAGTACGTTAAATATCCCATGGGTCACCCCACCGAGCATATTGGCGAAGAATGTAGAAAATTAAACATGGGATATTGAAACGACAGACGGGCTAATTAAGTGTAAAGCACTATCACCCAGTACTGCCTGTAAAAGTGAACGGCAAATTAATGTTTGTTCTTTGACGTTCATGCGGTGTATAACAGTATATCAGTACCGCTAACACTGGCGACCTATTCAGCCGATACATAAATAAATTTTTGCGTATTAAACAACATAGCTCAGGATCGCCGCCTTATTGTGACATCCCCGAGAAAAAGGATAAATATGTTAAAGATTATTTTGAAACCGAAGATATTCACCTCAATCCCGCAAAGATATAAAAGAACCCCGGTTTACGACAGTTAGGGAAAGGTGTTATTGCCTCTTTTTGGGGTGAGCTTGGACTGTAAATGATGTGCTTGCCGCATATACTATGGCCCAAGCACGAATGATGTTATACGAATATTTGGTAATGTTGGAAGATATGGTTATCTATTATGATACAGACTCGATCGTTTACATATCAGTTCCGGAGCAATACAGTATGCCATTAGGTCAATGCTAGGTGAAATCGCCGATGAATTGGAAGGTGAACGTATTGGAAGCTACATCAAAGAATTTATATCTGTCGGACCAAAAAATGTACGCCTACAACGCATGGTCCAGTGCTAAAGAATGTGATGTGACTGTATGTAAGGTTAAAGGAATATCTTTAATGTATAAAACCGCACAAATAATCAACTTCGATAAAATAATGAAAACGATCGTAGAAGAAGATAACCTATCCCAATTACATCTATACTCATAAAACGATCTGCGGACCACAATGTACTCACAAGCAACACTACTAAGCTCTACCGCCTGAACTCCACAAAGAGATGCTTTTCCTCACATCAGTATGGCTTTAAAAAACCTAGGTTAGATAATTTCACATAATAAAAGCTGAAGAATTGTAATTATTCTTTTGTTGTGTAGCTGATTGTGTAAGTATGTCTCGATGTTGCAAGTTTTATGTGTGTACGTACTATCGTACACACTGCAGTGGAAATTCCTTTTATTCGAATAATGTCCTTATATTCTGTTGTATAAAGCAATTTAAATAAAACAAATAATTTTATTGAACGAAAGTACATATTTACGCCACCTATGGTCAAATGGCCGAATCCCCAAAGGTTTAAATCTACTCAATAACAGATAACTGTGTTAGGTTATTGAACTCCCGTTAGAGGGTTCAAACACAATAGATCTATTTATTCAATATCGATCGGTAACAAAGAAATCAATACTAACAATTTTTCATTTTGAAAAACGTAGTACATTTCTCGTGTCTTTTTTGCAGTCGCCATTTTACGACCGTAGGGAAAATTTCTGAGCTCTTCTAAAATTTCTATAGTCGATGATATTTCGGTAATAAATTAGAATAATTAATTGGGCTTTTTCGGGGTTTTTCGTCGTAAACGGGATAAGCTGTCTCCTTAGGTATTCTTACTTGCTATTAATTCATACGTTTCTTTGTTAGCGACTGAAATTGTACAACCATAAACAAATTACGGATCCTCCCATCGACTAACGGAATGCATTCCGTACCACTTGAATGTGCCCGCTTACAATCATAGGGGTAATTGACATTAATTTCACGTTATATAATACTTACGTACCTTTTCTTATAGCCTTTTCTTTTCTGAAATCGTGGCTACTTGTCCGCGATAGAAGTTGTATTACTTCTGGAATTAAACCGTTCCTGTGCGAAATTTGTAACCAGGCCGAGACTTTAAATTTGTATCCTTTCATTGGACGTTCTACGAATACCTTCGTGCCGATTTGGTTCGTTTACACTAACTTCAATACGATATCAACGATAGGATAACAATTTATACTTTACCAAAGGTCAGAACTTTTATTATTTTTCGCATTGGACTGTACGTGTTAGGAGTCGTGCTTCTGCTCTACAAGAGTCTAAGTAACGAGATACTGCCCTATAAATTAGTCTTTGAACCAGTTAATGTAACTACAGTATGATTTATTATAAGTTTTGTTACGAACGAATAAGTTCAAAGGTAAATATATAATTAAAAATTATTATTAATTTTCCTAAATACATAAATTACCTCGAGTAGGATTTGAACCTACGACCTGTAATTTGCTAGCAACTTGACTAATATTAATTTACTATAATTTTTGTTATGAACGAATAAGTTCAAAGGTAAATATGTAATTAAAAATTATTATTAATTTTATTAAATACGTAAATAAAAAGTTTACCTCGAGTAGGATTTGAACCTACGACCTGTTCTTCTGCCAGAGTACCGCGATAACCAACTCCGCTATCGAGATTCAAGCCCCAATCGATGTAAATTTTGTCTTTATGTATGTAGAACTGCTGTAAATTCTAAATATAATGACAATGAGACTACAATCAAATTGTGAGCCTACAATATCGCAAGGGTTCACACATACCAAAGCAACTTGACTAATATTAATTTATTACAAGTCTTGTTATGAACGAATAAGTTTAAAGGTAAATATGTAATTAAAAATTATTATTAATTTTATTAAATACATAAATAAAAAGTTTACCTCGAGTAGGATTTGAACCTACGGCCTGTACCTGTACTTTGCTAGAGTACCGCGCTAACCATGTATGTGTGAATTCTTGCGATATTGCAGGCCCACATTCCATAAATATGAATAATTTGATTGTAATCTCATTATATTTAGAATTTACATCAGTTCTACATACATAAAGACAAAATTTACATCGATTGGGGCTTGAATCTCGATAGCGCGGTAGGTTAGCGCGGTACTCTGGCAAAAGTACAGGTCGTAGGTTCAAATCCTACTCGAGGTAAACTTTATATTTACGTATTTAATAAAATTAATAATAATTTTTAATTACATATTTACCTTTGAACTTATTCGTTCATAACAAACCTTATAATAAATTAATGTTAGTCAAGTTGCTTTGTTATGTGTGAATCCTTGCGATATTGCAGGCTCACATTCCATTAATATGAGTAATTCGATTGTAATCTCATTATGTTTAGAATTTAAATCAGTTCTACATACATAATGACAAAATTTACATCGATTGGGGCTTGAATCTCTATAGCGCAGATGGTTAGCGCGGTACTCTAGCAGAGTACAGGCCGTAGGTTCAAATCCTACTCGAGGTAAATTTTTTATTTATGTATTTAATAAAATTCATTTTAACTTTTAATTACAGTATAATTTACTTACGGTTAACGAACTTCCTCAACTGAACGTGATTGGTAGAAGTAATCACTACTAGAATTTTACCGATGCTTGATAAACCTACTTAATTACTAGTTTGATCTATATTTAAGTGATTTTCATAATGTTTACTTTATAATTCATAATACTGTATGGTAAATGCTGGACCATACCGATACTCACTTTAAGATAACGTCCATGTTGTTGTTATAGTGAACAGTGGGTCAACTCCACACAAACCAGTTTGATAGCCGAGTTGCACAGAGTAGCTATATATATATATATATATATATATATATATATATATATATATATATATATAGTCACTTAAAATATTTGTTTAAGCATTTATAGTTAGCTTTTTGGGAGAACTCTCAGTTGCCTGTTTCTATTTTTCTTTTTTTGTAGTGTTGGTACAAATTAACCTACTACTATATAAAATAAATTTAGAGATAATTGAATAGTCCTGCCAACTTCGTAAATAATTTATGAATAACGAATAGTTTAACTTTGATATAATTTTTCGGGTGTTTTGAAGCCACCGAAAGTGTATGATAAATAAGTTTTGGTTATTAAAACGCTTTTCTAGCGTTGGTATATGTTTTTCTTTCAGCTAATGAAAGATCTTTCATTTTCTAAAGTTAAACGTTTAAAGTAATTAATGTTGCATAATAATTTTCTTTTGGGTTTGATGTAAAAGAACCTCTTCACTTGCGAACGTTGCGATTAATTTCATTTTGGGTTTATTTAATCATTTTACTTTCAGTTAGAGAAAATAAAAAGAAACAAAGATTTAACTTCATCCAATCTCGTTTGATTGATTCTGTATCTACCCTTATTTTAAGAATCACATTTATGTGTTACACTGCAACGTTTTTTCTTATTCTCTTTTCCACCTTTTTCTCTCCTTTCCTTTAATTCCCTGCTCACTGTGAGTTACTTTTGGGAAGCGATTTCTGGCGCCTAATTTTACTCGGGAATTTTCTTGACCCCCCGAACGGTACTGAGCTAGGCGGTTTCTGTGCTGTATGTAGGTTAGTAAAGAACGCTTTCCTTTTTACTCCGCTTCCTATTTAAACATGTGACAAGGCGGTAGGTGCGTTTTGAAGATTTCTGTTATGAGTAGCTCCCTTAGTTTTGTTTCATTATTTATGTTAATAAATATTTTTGTGATGCGTGTTTACTTATTATTTTATTCTCAAAACAATTTTAGGCAACAATCGTCAACACTCATTAAAAAAATGGCAATATCTGAGGAATGATAAGAGACATCAGCTCGCGGCTTTGACAGATCAATAAGTCATCTTATTTGCCTTTTTGTAAGCTGGAACGTTTCTGATAAGATGGTATTGTGTGTATTATAAGTGTCTTGTAACTGTGGTTTCATATTAGTTGAGTTGATCGGCCTATTTCCACAGTTTTTGTTTTCATAGCGATGGATGTTTCAAGCTTTCTGAAAAGTCGTTTGACTTTGGGGCGGTACCGTGTTACTAATTCTATATTATAAGTGTTTTGTAACTGCGGTTTCATATTAGTTGAATTGATCGGCCTATTTCCAGTTTTTGCTTTTATAGCGCTGTAAAAAAAAACTGTGCCAATGGGCCGGTCAATTCAACTAATGGTATTTAGTTTTCGTTATGTTGATACTTTAGCGTGTATTGATAAATCATTAGATTTTATTGATAAGTTTTTAATTGATATCAATTTTCATTCAACCATAAAATTTACTCTAGGTAAAGAACAAAATAGAGCCATTTATTATTTTTAAACAAAAACATTAGTACATAGAACATCAAGAAATTCTACACTTACAGACATTACAATTCCAAACGATTCATGTCACCATAAAAGACACAAACTAGCTGTATATGGATAACTAAAACATAGAGTAATGTCATTACCATTAAACCAAACAAATTTCAATAAAGAACATTTAATTATAAAATAAATTGTACAAGCAAATTGTTACATTTCTAATATAAGCGGTACCTCAGTTAAAAATTAAGAATACAAATGATCCATACAAAAAAATTACGTATGTATATGTATGTGGGAAAGAAAAAAAATGTTTCTTTATGCATAAGTTTATTAATACCATTACTGTGGTAATTAAATTTAAGTAATGTATATGTAAGCCAGTGATTCACATAATTTTTTTTTATACCTTCACGTATACAATTTTCATAGCATGTATGTACACAACACTAGCATGTTTATTTAGCTTCTGGTTTCAAGACCTAACCAAAATCCGTTTTCGGACCCTAAAAATACTCCTTTACTAAGTTGCTTGAATGGTACTTGAGTTTTTTCAATAACAACAATATTAAAATTTTGTAAAATAGAAAATATTATGAGTTTAATTTCCAATAAGGCAAAACGTGTTCCTGTAAAATTGTTACGATTAGTACTATTTGATGGAATTATTTAGATTTATATACCAATGCAACCTCTTGGGCCTATTCCAAACGGCATATAAGTAAATGGTTTTATTTTATGTTTATTCTCATCAGTAAATCTTTCTGGATCAAATACTTCTGGGTCTGGATAATATTGAGGATCTCTATGAATAGCGTATGTTGGTATCCAACATGTTGTACCTTTCTCGAACTGTACAAGTTCTTCTGACCGTGTTGGTTCTATAACGAATGCTTTAACGGAATTTCTTTCAGCGAAAGGAACTGGTGGCCATTTCCTAAGAGTTTCTTCAGAAAAAGGTTAATTAGCATTTTTCAATTTTTTGGAAATTATAATATTCACCTGATACTACAGCGTCCAAATATTTCATATCGACTAACGCATCGTAACTAATTTCACCACTATTATTTGATAAAACTAAGTCTATCTCGTTTTGAAGCTTTCTTTGAATATTCACATTTAAGGCTAATTCATATGATACAAAGCACATTGCAGTAGATGATGTTTCAATTCCCGCAAAGTAAAATAAAAACGCTTGACGAGCAATATCGTCATCACTTTTTAAAACAGTTGATTCGTTTCTCAATTTTTCCAGTTTGGATTCTCTAAGAGCAGCAAATTGAGAATCATCCTCATTACTTTTATTGTCATTCTTTAATTGCTGATTTTTAATTTCCATTAATAAGTGTATCATATCAGCACGTACAATTTTTTGTTCATGTCGCAATGCAATGCTTTCTTTGATAACATTTACAAAATAATCCGTTAGTTGTTTTGGAAACATAGTAACTTTTGCTATCTAAAATTATTTGATCAGTATATCACATATACCGTATGATTATGTTGATGTACACACCTTCCCTAACACTGGACTTATGGACGATAAAAATATTGCTAAACTTTTGAAACCGTTTTGTTCAATTATTTTCTTTCCCATTAAATAAAATTCATTTGTTGGATTTTGGAAAGAGTTGCAAGTAATACCAAAAGCTGTACTAGAAATAATGTCGTTTGTGTACCGAGTAAATGCATCTTTCATTTCCACAGTAACCAAATGATTTTGTTTTTGGTAATGCTCTATGAAGTGTTTTGAACTTTGGCGCATTAAGCTAAACATGCTTTTTACTTTAGAACTGGTAAAAACAGGGCTGATAGAGTGTCGCAGTGCATACCATCGGTTTAGACCTGAGATAATTAGTTAAAATTGATAGAATCCACGTAGAATATTACCTGTGATATAAAATAAATTTTTAGCAATTAAAGGATCAATATGTTCTAATACTATAGGTCTATGTTCTGGAAATGCATCAAACTCTTTAACTGTAACTTTCTTAATAAGTTCAGGATCTCTTAACACCAAAGTGGGGACAAAAAATTGGTAGAAACCAAAATATCTAAAATTATGTATGAATAATAAATAAATCAGTAATTATTACCTTTTATTTGAGTGAACGTTGTACATTTCTTGAATTAATTCCGCAATAGAATTCTTTTCTTTGATTACAGAAATCATATTTCCACATACTGGCCATGGTTTTGTATGTGGTATATTTTTCCTTTGCCAATATTTGAATGGCACATAAAATATGTAGAACCAAATTATAAATGTTATTGCACACACTAGCGGATAAAGAAACATCTTCAAGCTTCTCTATATTAATATTACTACATTGTAGTTAAGAACCCAAATAATCCTTGGAACTCGTGATAAACAACGTTAAAAATGAGATCCTTGATTAAAGTACACAGATAATATATATAAAAACTTGTATATATTTAATTAATGAATGCACTGTTTCCTTACCTTCCAACTGCATATATATAAAAAATATATATATATATATATATATATATATATATATATATATATATATATATATATATATATATACAGGTGTCGCAATAGTGCGTATACGGTCGATAGCTCCTTAGCCATTAAACTTAGAAGATAAGTTTAAATACGAAAGTTGTCTATTTTTATAACCTGCATAATCTAAAAATAGTTTAGTTTCTACACGGTGTAATATAAAAGCGGTACACTATAGAACTTTTGATTTTTAAATAGAACACCTTATATATTATACCTTTTTTATAAGAATTACTTACAAGCTAAACCTTACAATTTTTGAGATATTTGCAAAGTTAACTAAAAACTGACATTTTTATGTAGTAATTCAAGTAGGCGTATCTCAGTTATTTTTAAAGATAAAAAAATAATCTTTGGTATAGAATTTGTTCATACATGAGCTTACTTTAATCTATTGTCAAAATTGGATTTCAATATACAGAGTGATCACAAAAATTAATTCAATAACATAAATTTGAAAATGCTATATCTTCATTCTTTAAAAGGCACACCCTACATTTTTTTAATGCCTTGTCTTTGTCTATTAATCGGCTTTCATTTCTATTAAGTATGTTCTATACCTATCTCTAATAGTTTCGGAAATTTTTAGGTTTGTTCAATTTTTTTCGTTGGTAACACTGATGAAGAGTAAGGTTAGTCGGTCAAAGCAAGCTGTGGATACATAAGAAACTAAAAAATATTAACTGAAATTATAATAAATATTGTATCAAACCATCATTTTTAAGAGATATTTGAGATGTTTTTAAACGATTCATCTTAAAATTAAACAATTTAATCAAAAGAGCGTAAAACAAAAGAAGAATGAATATAAATGAAGAAATCAAACTTGTCAAACAGTACTAATATTTGTGTAGTATTGTATACTTACTTCCTAAATTACAAAATGAATTTTTCGAAAGAAGAACTTGTTAATATGATTTACGTCCTTGGTGAAAGCGATAAAAATTGTCTTTTAGTTCATCGAATTTATAAGCAAAAATTTCCAAATGCATGACACCCGCAAGTTTCAGCATTTGTAAGATTGAAAGAGCGTTTCGAGCAAACAGGCTGTATTCATTATGAACACAATTTAGAACGAGAAAGAATCCCAATTAACGAAGGTAATGAACATTTAGCTCTTCAATTCGTGATTGAAAATCCTCACGATTCTTGCCGACAATTGGAATTAGAAGTTGGACTTTCAAAAACATCAATTAATAGAATTATAAAAAAAAAAAAAAAATATCATCCATACCATGTCCAACTTGCACAAGAATTAGACGAGGATGACTTCGTTAATAGATTAAACTTTTGCAATTGGGCCATAAATAAAAATTTGAACAACCCAACTATTTTAGCACGATCTTATTTACTGATGAAGCTACTTTCCACAAAAATGGATACGTTAATAGACATAATTTCCATTATTACGATACTGAGAATCCCAGATTTATAGTTCCTGTTGATCACCCACACCGCTGGTCACTTAATGTTTGGGCCGGAATTATTGGGGAAAGAATTATAGGACCATATTTTTTTGAAAACACGGTCAATGGACATTCATTTTTAAACTTCTTGCGCAACGAATTTGAAACTTTTATTAAAGATTTACCTTTACAAACCCTTAGAGAAATGTGGCTGCAACTAGATGGCGCTCCTCCGCATTTTAGCAGAAACGTTAGAAATTATTTAAATATCCAGTTTCAAAACAAATGGATTGGAAGAGGAGGGTCGATCTCCTGTTCTGCAAGATAGCCTGACTTGACAAAGCTGGACTTTTTCCTTTGGGGTTGGATTAAAGAAAAAATCTATCAAACTCCTCCAACGGCTGCAGATGATATGAAGGCAAGAATTAGAGATGTCATTCAAAATATAAATGTTTCCACGTTACGAAAAGTAAATTTGTCGTTTATTCAAGATTTCATGTTTGCCAACAACTAAATGGTGGTCAAATTGAACAATTATTATAATTTTAAGTGTTGTTAAAAAAATATATAGTGTGCCATTTAAAAAATGAAGATATAGCATTTTCAAATTTATGTTATTGAATTAATTTTTGTGATCACTCTGTATATTGAAAACCAATTTTGACAATAATCAACAGTTCTGCGTTGCACCGATAACCTGAAACAAACTATTTTTAGATTATGCAGCTTATAAAAATATACAACTTTCGTATTTAAACTTATCTTCTAAGTTTAATGGCCAAGCTATCGACCAAATACGCACTATTGGGACACCCTGTATACATATATATATATATATATATATATATATATATATATATATATATATATATATATATATAATATATATAATAGGTGCGTTATTATCGTCAAGTACAATATCCGTTATTAAAGGAATATCAAAAAGTTATTTACAAAATTATAGGCAACTTCAAACTTCACATTATAAAATAATTTTCGTATTTACAGGGTGTTACATATTACCAGGGTGAACCAAACATACCTTTTTTTAAATGGGACACGCTATATATAATTTCAGTTTTAGATTAAGCTCATACGTCTAATATAGGGTTTCATTACGTTATATAGGGTATTTCAAAAGTTATGGTCAATTATGCACGAAAATCATTCTCATTTCAACGTCCTGTATACCCTAGACAGAACAACCTAGCAATACTTTTTCCAGGCATAACTTTTTGACATTGCTACAGTGTTACGAGAAAGTGCTATTTCTTTATTATTACACCAATTGAACACACGATTTTGTCAAGTTTTTCAAATAAATCCCCTGTATTGTTATTTAAAAAGTGAAAATACACTTTACGTTTTTTTTATTTTTATTAAGCACTCCCTATAGTTAATTTCTGAGATATTTTCAATTTAATAACAAAAAGAATTTCTATTATAACAAGTTAGCCGTGATTAATTTTATGAAAATATTAATACCCTATTAATAATCGATGTTTTTTAAATTTTTTATAATAATTTGTCACACTTATTTGTTCACGGCTAACCTGTTATAATAGAAAAATAGAAAAAAAAACCTCTTACATTTAATAATATCTCAGAAATTAACGATTTTAGCTATAGGGAGTGCTTAATAAAAATGAAAGAACATAAAGTGTATTTTCACTTTTTAAAATAAAATACAGGGTGATTCATTTGGAGAAATTGACAAAATCATGTGGTCGAGTTTTGGCTCGCACTGTATTCAATTGGTGCAATAACAAAGAAATTACACTTTCTCGTACCACTGTACCAATGTGAAAAAGTTATCCCTAGAAAAAAATATTTTTATGTTGTTCTGTCTAGGGTATACAGGACGTTGAAATATGAATGATTTTCGTGTACAATTGACCATAACTTTTGAAATACCCTGTACAACGTAATGAAACCCAATATTGTAAGTATGGGGGAGATAAGATTAATCTAAATTTGAAATAATATATAGTGTGTCCCATTTAAAAAAAGTATGTTTCACTCTCGTAAATACGAAAATAATTTTATAATGTGAAGTTTGAAGTTGCCTATAATATTTGTAAATAACTTTTTTGATATCTCCTTTAATAAAGGATATATCGTACTTCGACGCACTAATGCCGAATCCTGTATATATATATATATATATATATATATATATATATATATATATATATATATATAAATATGCAATCGACCTTTTTCCATTATCGCTAAATCGACTTATAAGCTCATTTTACAACATTTGGACAAGTTTCGCCAAGATCGGCCATGTGTGTGTGCGTGCGTGCGTGAGTGCGTGCCTGTGTGCGTGGGTGCGTGCGTGTGTGTGTCTGTGTCTGTGTCTGTGCCTGTGTCTGTGTCCGTGTCCGTGTCGGTGTCCGTGTCCGTGTCCGTGTCCGTGTCCGTGTCCGTGTCCGTGTCCGTGTCCGTGTCCGTGTCCGTGTCCGTGTCCGTGTCCGTGTCCGTGTCCCTGCCCGTGTCCGTGCCCGTGGCTGTGACCGTGTCTGTGTCTGTGTCTGTGCCTTTGTCTATGTCTGTGTCTGTGTCTGTGTCTGTGTCCGTGTCCGTGTCCGTGTCCGTGTCGGTGTCCGTGTCCGTATCCGAGTCCGTGTCCGTGTCCGTGTCCGTGTCCGTGTCCGTGTCCGTGTCCGTGTCCGTGTCCGTGTCCGTGTCCGTGTCCGTGTCCGTGTCCGTGTCCGTGTCCGTGTCCGTGTCCGTGTCCGTGTCCGTGTCCGCGTGTCTGTCTCGTCCGTGCCGTGCGTGCCGTGTCGTTCGTGTGTGCTTGCTTCCGGCTGTGCGTGTCTGTGCCTGTCTGTCCGTGTCTGTCGTGTCCGTCGTCCGTGTCGTGTCCGTGTCGTGTCCTGTCCGTCGTGTCGTGTCCGTGTCCGTGTCCGTGTCCGTGTCCGTGTCCGTGTCGTCGTCGTCTGTGTCCTGTCGTCCTGTCGGTCCGTGTCCGTCGTGTCCGTGTCCCCCGTGTCCGTCGTGTCGTGCGCGTGCCGTGTCTGTGTTGTCTTTTGTCTGTGTCTGTGTCTGTCGTGTCGTGTCGTGTCGTGTCCGTGTCCGTGTCCGTGTCCGTGTCGTGTCCGTGTCCGTGTCCTGTCGTGTCGTCCGTGTCGTTCGTGTCGGTCGGTCGGTCCGGTCGTGTCGTGTCGTGTCGTGTCGTTCGTGTCCGTGTCGTGTCGTGCTGCGTGCGCCGTGCGTGTCTTTTGCTTGTTTGTCTGTGTCTTGTCTGTGTCTGTGTCTGTGTCGTGTCGTGTCTGTGGTGTCGTGTCGTGTCTGCGTGTCGTGTCCGTGTCGCTGCTCCGGCCGTGTCCGTGTCGTGTCCGTGTCCGTGTCGTGTCCGTGTCCGTGTCGTGTCGTGTCCGTGTCGTGTCGTGTCCGTGTCCGTTCCGTGTCCGTGTCCGTGTCCGTCGTCTGCCCGTGCGTGCCGTGTCTGTGTCTGTGTTTGTCTTTGTCTGTGTCTGTGTCTGTGTGTTGTGTCGTGTCGTGTCCGTGTCGCGGTGTCGTGTCCGTGTCCGTGTCTTCGTGTCGCTGTCGTGTCGTGTCGTTCCGTGTCCGTGTCCGTGTCCGTGTCCGTGTCGTGTCCGTGTCCGTGTCGTGTCCGTGTCCTGTCCGTGTCCGTGTCGTGTCTGTCCGTCCTCGTCGGTCGTCGTTCGTTCTTCCGTCGTGTCGTGTCGTCCGTGCGTGTCCGTCGCGTGACCGTGTTGTCGCTTTGTCTTGTCTTGTTTCTGTCTGTGTCGTGTCGTGTCGTGTCGTGTCCGTGTCCGTGTCCGTGTCGTGTCGTTCCGTGTCCGTTCGTGTCTGTCGTGTCCGTGTCCGTGTCCGTGTCGTGTCCGTGTCCGTGTCGTGTCCGTGTCGTGTCCGTCGTGTCCGTGTCCGTGTCCGTGTCCGTGTCCGTGTCCGGTCGTCGGTCGTCCGTGTCGTGTCGTGTCGTGCGTGTCCGTGCGTGTCGTGCGTGTCGTGCGTGCGTGCGTGTCGTGTCGTCCTGTCTGCCGTGCTTCGTGTCTGTGTCTGTGTTGTGCTTTGTCTGTCGTGTCGTGTCGTGTCGTGTCTGTGTCGTGTCTGTCGTGTCGTGTCGGTGTCGTGTCGTGTCCGTGTCGTGTCGTGTCGTGTCGTGTCGTCGTGTCGTTCGTGTCCGTGTCCGTGTCGTGTCTGTCGTGTCTCGTGTCGTCGCTGTCCGTGTCGTGTCTGTCGTGTCGTGTCGGTCGGTCGGTCGTCCGTGTCGTGTCGTGTCGTGTCCGTCTCGTGTCGTGTCCCCCCCCCTTGCGTCGCCGTCGTGTCGTGCGTGCGTGCGCGTGCGTGCGTGCGTGCTGTCGTGCGTGCGGTCGTGCGTGCGTTGTGTCGTCGTGTCTGCGTCGTCCCCCGCCGCCGCGTCTCCTCCGTGTCCGTGTCGTGTCTGTCGTCCCTGCGTGTCGTGCCGTGCGTGCCGTGTCGTGTCGTGTGTGCTTGTCTGTCTGTCGTTCGTGTCGTTCGTGTCCGTGTCCGTGTCGTGTCGTGTCGTGCGTTCCGGTCCGTGTCGTGTCGTGTCGTGTCGTGTCGTCCGTGTCCGTCGTGTCCGTGCGTGTCCGTGCGTGTCCGTGTCGTGTCGTGTCGTGTCGTGTCGTGTCGTGTCCGGTCGGTCCGTCCGTCCGTGTCGTGTCGTGTCGTGTCCGTTCCGTTCCGTGTCCGTCCGGCCCGTCCGTGCCGGCCGTGCCGTGTCGTGTTGTCCTTGTCTGTCTGTGTCGTGTCGTGTCGGTCGGTCCGTGTCGTGTCGTGTCCGTGTCCGTGTCCGTGTCCGTGTCCGTGTCCGTGTCCGTGTCCGCCTGTCCGTGTCCGCTGTCCGTGTCCGTGTCCGTGTCCCGTGTCCGTGTCCGTCGTCGTCCGTGTCCGTGTCCGTGTCCGTGTCCGTGTCCGTGTCCGTGTCCGTGTCCGTGTCCGTGTCCGTGTCCGTGTCCGTGCCCGTGGCTGTGACCGTGTCTGTGTCTGTGTTTGTGCTTTTGTCTATGTCTGTGTCTGTGTCTGTGTCTGTGTCTGTGTCTGTGTCCGTGTCCGTGTCCGTGTCCGTGTCGGTGTCCGTGTCCGTGTCCGTGTCCGTGTCCGTGTCCGTGTCCGTGTCCGTGTCCGTGTCCGTGTCCGTGTCCGTGTCCGTGTCCGTGTCCGTGTCCGTGTCCGTGTCCGTGTCCGTGTCCGTGTCCGTGTCCGTGTCTGTGTCTGTGTCCGTGTCCGTGTCCGTGTCTGTGTCCGTGTCCGTGTCCGTGTCCGTGTCCGTGTCGTGTCGTGTCCTGTCCGTGGCTGTCCGTGTCCGTGCCGTTGGCTGTGCTGTCTGTGTCTGTGTTGTCTGTGTCGTGTCTGTGTCTGTGTCTGTGTCTGTGTCTGTGTCGTGTCTTCGTGTCGTGTCGTGTCCGTGTCCGTGTCCGGTCCGTGTCCGTGTCGTGTCCGTGTCCGTGTCGTGTCTGTGTCCGTCTACGGCTCCGTCTCCGTGTCCCTGTACGTGTCCGTGTCCGTGTGCGTGTCCGTGTCCTTGTCCGTGTCCTGGTCAGGGTCCGCGTCCGCGTCCGTGTCCGTGTCCGTGTCCGTGTCCGTCCGTGTCCGTGTCCGTGCTGTGCCGTGTCCGTGCTGTGTCTGTTGTGTCTGTGCTGTGTCTGTGTCTGTGTCTGTGTCTGTGTCCGTGTCCGTGTCTGTGTCGGTGTCGGTGTCCGTGTCCGTGTCCGTGTCCGTGTCCGTGTCCGTGCCGTGTCCGTGTCCGTGTCCGTGTCGTTCCGTGTCCGTGTCCGTGTCCGTGTCCGTGTCCGTGTCCGTGTCCGTGTCCGTGTTGTCCGTGTCCGTGTCCGTGTCCGTGTCCGTGTCCGTGTCCGTGTCCGTGGCGTGCCGTACCGTGTCGTTCGTGCCGTGTCTGTCTGTGTCTGTCGTGCTGTGCCTGTGCCGTGTCTGTGTCTGTGTCTTGTCCGTGTCTGTCTGTGTCGTGTCTGTGTCTGTGTCTGTGTCGTGTCCGTGTCCGTGTCCGTGTCGGTCGTCCGTGTCCGTGTCCGTGTCCGTGTCCGTGTCCGTGTCCGTGTCCGTCCGTGTCCGTGTCCGTGTCCGTGTCCGTCCCCCCCCCCCCCCTGTGTTTTTTTGCCCCGGCGCGCTGTCGTCCCCCCCGCCCCCCCCCCTGCGCCCCCCTCCGCCCTTTTTTTTTCCCTGGTCCGCCCGCCCCGGTCCGTCCGTGTCCGTGTCCGTGCCCGTGTCCGTGTCCGTGTCCGTGTCCGTGTCCGTGTCCGTGTCCGTGTACGTGTCCGTGTCCGTATCCTTGTACGTGTCCGTGTCCGTGCCCGAGTCCGTGCCCGTGGCTGTGACCGTGTCTGTGTCTGTGTTTGTGCTTTTGTCTATGTCTGTGTCTGTGTCTGTGTCTGTGTCTGTGTCTGTGTCCGTGTCCGTGTCCGTGTCGGTGTCCGTGTCCGTGTCCGTGTCCGTGTCCGTGTCCGTGTCGGTGCCGTTGTCCGTGTCCGTGTCCGTGTCCGTGTCCGTGTCCGTGTCCGTCCGTGTCCGTGTCCGTGTCCGTGTCCGTGTCCGTGTCCGTGTCCGTGTCCGTGTCCGTGTCCGTGTCCGTGTCCGTGTCCGTGTCCGTGTCCGTGTCCGTGTCCGTGTCCGTGCCCGTGGCTGTGACCGTGTCTGTGTCTGTGTTTGTGCTTTTGTCTATGTCTGTGTCTGTGTCTGTGTCTGTGTCTGTGTCTGTGTCCGTGTCCGTGTCCGTGTCGGTGTCGGTGTCGGTGTCCGTGTCCGTGTCCGTGTACGTGTCCGTGTCCGTGTCCGTGTACGTGTCCGTGTCCGTGTCCGTGTCCGTGTCCGTGTCCGTGTCCGTGTCCGTGTCCGTGTCCGTGTCCGTGTCCGTGTCCGTGTCCGTGTCCGTGTCCGTGTCCGTGTCCGTGTCCGTGTCCGTGTCCGAGTCCGTGTCCGTGTCCGTGTCCGTGTCCGTGTCCGTGTCCGTGTCTGTGTCTGTGCCTGCGTGTGTGTGCGTGCGTGCGTGCGTGAGTGTGTGTCTGTGCTTGTGCGTGTGCGTGTTCGTGTGCATGTGCATGCATACATTTAACTGTGACATTGCTTTGGGCTACATCTAACTAGGTTACGTACCTGTAACAGAAATGATTTAATGTAGTTTTGGTAATTAATTAATGAAATTCCGAGGTGCTTACTCTTATTGTTGCTAACGTAATGTCATTGTTACCCTCCTTTTAGGTGCTTTAATTATTAAATTTGGGAATCCTTAAGTGAACGATAAACAACTAATATTCTACATGTGCTTACCTTAAAGTTTACTTCTGCATTTCGCTACTACTTTATATGGATGGATCCATGTAATAATCTAATAACTATGCTTCTTGTAAAGTAAAACGCTTCATACTAGGTGATCCAAGTAATGATTGAATATTACTGAATAATTTAGTTGTTGAATTCTTAATTTGTGCTATTCACTTTTGCTGTGTACTAAAATGTAAACTTTAATTGTCCGTTATCACTCACACGCTCACACACTCACACACACACATACACTCACACACTCACAAACTCACACAGTCTCACACTCACACATCACACACCACACACATCACACACTCACCACACACACACACACACTCACACTCACATCACACACACACACACCACACACTCACACTCACACCTCACACTACACACACACCACACACTCACACACACACTCACACACTCACCACACACACTCACACACTCACACACTCACACACTCACACACTCACACACTCACACACTCAACACACCACACACTACACACTCACACACCTCACACCTCACACACTCACACACACACCTCACACACACACACACCACTCACACACTCACACACTCACACACTCACACACTCACACACTCACAATCACACACTCACACCTCACACACTCACACTACACACTCACACACTCACACACTCACACACACACATCACACTCACACTCACACCTCACACACTCACACACTCACACACTACACACTCACACACTCACACCACACACACTCACACATCACACTCACACACTCACACTACACTCACACACTCACACTACACACTCACACACTCACACACTCACACACTCACACTCACACACACACTCACACACTCACACACTCACACTCACACACACACTCACACACTACACACTCACACACCCACACACACGCACACACCTCACACACTCACACACACACACACACTCACACACTCACCACACACTCACACACACACTCACACACTCACACACTCACACACTCACACACCCAACTCACACACTCACACACACACCACACACTCACACCTCACACACTCACACACTCACACACACACACACACTACACACTCACACACTCACACACCACACACTCACACACTCACACACACTCACACACTCACACATCACACCACCTCACACCTCACACACTCACACACTCACACACACACTCACACTCACACACACACACTCACACACCACACTCCTCACACCACACTCACACTCACACACCACACACTCACACACCCACACACTCACACACTCACACTCACACCTCACACACTCACACACTCACACACACTCACACACTCACACACCACACCTCACACACTCACACCTCACACACCACACACTCACACTCACACACACCACCCACACTCACACACTCACACACTCACACACTCACACACCTCACACACTCACACACTCACACTCACACACTCACACACTACCACCACCACACACTCACACACTCACACACTCACACACTCCACACTCACACATCACACACACTCACACACTCACACTCACACACACTCACACACTCCACACCCACACTACACATCACACACCACACACACCCACACCCACACCTCACACCTCACACACTCACCCACACACACCACACACCCCACACTCACACCTCACACACCACATCACCACACACACTCACACCACCCACACACACCTCACACCACACACACTCACACACTACACACACTCACACACCACACACTCACACACACACTCACACACTCACACCCACACACTCACACACTCACACACCACACCTCACACACTACACACCCACTCCACTCACACTCACACACCACACACCTCACCACCTCAACACACACTCACACACTCACACACTCACACACTCATACACTCACACACACACACACACACACACACACACACACACACACACACTCACACACTCACACAGCTGTTTTATGTATTCCCTCCACTGTTTTTTAATTCCTTTTTTATCTATGATTTTCGTTCTCTGTGCATCCACTAGTTTCATGGGCTGTCTTTTCCTGTAGGTTCTTATTGCTTCTTTCAATTTTCTGTGGACGTTGAACGTGTCGTGAATTTTCCGTAGCACTGATTTGCTAAAAATGTTATGTTCACAGAAGGGAAAACGTGATATAATTAAAATCTATTGCACTTCGTATAAAAGGAATTATCAGCAAATGTTTATTTACCGCCATATCCCGAAAGATAACCATCAATCAAGCTTTCGGTTGCTTTACACAAATTTTGGAGAGCTTGGTTTAATGGTTTAATAAAACTAAGCAACGATATAGAGATAGACATGATGAAAATAAGTATGACAAATTACAAGCTGTAGGTAAATTAATACTTTATTAAAAATTATTTTTGATAAAATAAAAACCGTTTAGGATCCAGCTATACTATTTGCTGTAGGTATACTACTGTATATTTACAAGATAAATGGCTATATAATTAAATGTATGCTACCAATTAGTTTCTAGTGTCTTAAAAAGATAAATATTAGACATTTAAAACACGCACTACTCAAGTAAACGATTTGAAGATTATTAATTAAGCTAGAAAGAGGTCCAATGTTTATAAATAAAGATACTTGGTCAGATCAATAGAAATTTACTAATTGTGGAATGAATACATTTAGACAACAAAAAACACTAGATAATTTCATACATGTCGACCACAACTTTGTTTTAGATTATATGTATTGGTGGGCTTATTAGTTGAATTAGCTCATACATCTACCGAGAAACGTTAACCACTGACTCCTATTTGTATTTCTTCAGATCCTTCCTTACTGAATACTCGGATGAAAATACTAGTCATCAACCTTTAGATAACTTGTAGTACCAACAAGACGGTGCCCCACCACATAATGCCAGACGGGTGCGCGATTGTTTATCTCAAATAGCTGCAGGGAGGAATATTTCAAATAATAGTAAAATAAGATGGCCAGGAAGATCCACACTGGATTATTTTTTGTGGGCTACGATGAAAACCGAAATTTATAAGAATGTGCCAGGCGATATAATTCAATTGCATAGAAAAATAATTGTAACTTTAAGGCGTATGGTAAGAAGAAGCAGTATCAATAGAGCAATTAATAATTTAAGAAAGCAAGCAATCGTGAACACCTTTTACAAACAATTTGTTAAACTTAACGTTATTCTGTAATTACTATGTTTTATTTTCACTTCTGTTATTATTATTATTGGGTTGTAATCGTATATTAGTAGAATGAGGCACCTAACCCGCATCTTGTCAGATATCCTGTCGGACATCTTGTCGGTTAAGGTCCTTTTGACCTCCTTTCGAAACTTGCTCGTGAGTCTTCATCTATTGTCGTGATCCTCCTGGCAGGAAATTTAAATTTGTATTTTAATAAGGGGGCCTTATTCTAACTTAAAAGACCTGTGTAGGGGTTGCAACTTGCTCTCGGGATTTCGCCCCCTTGTCGTGATCAGAACTGGTTCGAGGACCTTTGTGTATTGTCGTGATCCCCTTGGCGGGAAATTTGAATTTGTATTCTAATAAGGGGGCCTAATGCTACCTTGTCAGACAGGTGTAGGGCTGTGCAACTTGCTCTCGAGGATTCCACCCCAAGGTCCTATATGATCAAGACCCTGAACCATTTTGTTATAATTAAACTGCATCATCGTAACCCTTCTAATTATGAGTCATAATCAATACCCTCGGCCATTTTGTTATAATTAAATTTATAGTTTTATTCTGTTGATGTCTGGTTATTACGTAAGGGAATGGCGTGGTGAGTATGTATATATGATGTTGGTTATCTTTTAGAACTAGCAATGTCCAAAATCGCTATACACCAATTTCATATAGAAAACGGTCAACACTATTAGTTCGGTGGGCAAGAATATTGATTTACCTTGTTCGTTACCTTTTAGGACTAATAATGCCCAAAATATTTCGAAATACACTAATCTTATTGGGAATATGGTCAAGACCTCATGTTAGCTGTGGAAGAATTTGGTAGAACGCAAGAGCAAAATTTTGTGGATCTACCATGTTGGTCATCTTAATTTATATACCAATTTAATTGGTAAAATTGGCGGGGCCCTGTGGTGGGGGTAGGTCACGTGTCCGGCGGCCATCTTGTCGGATGTCGCCAACTTGTACGCCATCTTGTCAGACATCCTATCGGAATATCTTGTCGGCCATCTTGTCGGTTAAGGCTTTTTTGGCATAAGTTCTCGGAACATGCTCGTGAGTCTTCGTCTATTGTCGCGATCCTCCTGGCGGGAAATTTTCAAACCATATATTGTAAATATTACAAGTAACATACGTAAAATTCAACATCCAATCAAACAATTTAACGATTTTGCATAACCCAACATATTGTTAAGAGGATTTATTGTTTCTTGAAATAAATCCTGTTCTTTTTTATAGGTAGACCCAATTTTTGTTTTCTTTGGATTGAATTCTTTAGACTTACTGATTTTACAAATATAATAAAACAGGATATGTATATATTGTGTATATATTATAGAAATCATAAAATATTGTTTAATCAAAAATTTACTGTGTTCAGATTGTAATGTGTATTGGAGATGTTTCAAAATAATACAATATGAATTCGTTACAAAGAATGCATATCGGTGAAATCATATATAATATAAAAATTCAAAATCGTACCTACAAGAAAAAATGGATGTTAAAAACAAAAACGAATCTATTAATCGAAGTACTCACAGCATTAGTTAATTTACAGGGTGGAAGGGCTTCGAGCGAATTGCAAGTAAAGTTTATGAAGGAGTAGAGATATACAAAAACTGATATAAAGGGTTGCTCAGTAAATATGAGTTTTAGAAGGAGATGTTTACTATCAAAGCTTTGGTGATTAAGAGGTGCATATTTTAAAATTATTCTTGAATATACAAAGTACGCCATAAAAGTGTGATAGTAATAATATGTTTTTTAAAATATAACTCCCCAATTTTTTTGCCACATTCGGATTTATCGTCAAATTTTAATGTTAATTTATGTAAGATGTTTTATCTTAAAAATTTAGCGTTTTCGAATTATTTGGAAAGATATGGAAATTTTGACAGCTGCAGGGTTTGTAACGGTATAAACGGGTGGTAGAACGGGATTACAGATAAATTGGCCTTTTTGCCCCGACTAGCCAGCGTATGGGTGTAGGTCAGATGTTGAAAAATTTTGCACAACCAGAATAGTAAATCGTACGTAAGTCAAAATAGGGGATGAAGACAAAATCAGTTCGGTTTGGGCGCCAGAATGTTTGGTAGTCAAAATAAGGGTCGTCGTGCCAAAATTACGAGTACATAGCGTGTCTAAACATACAAAAAACATACGCTTACCTATCCGCAATCAATCCCAGGTGTGCTGGACAGCAACTCAGCAAACCACCTGAAATAGGGCTTAAAAAAAACACTACACACTTGTCAAATAAAAGCGTGATAAACACTTAATAAAGTTACGTTATTACACCTCAGTGTAAATAATTAGGCATTAACTAATAATCAAAACAAAACAAAAAAATAAGCTATAGAATGAACTCTAAACTGAATTAATACTCAACTAAAAATCAAATAAAATACTAAATATTAATAACGCTATTACTCAATAAAACAAAAAAACTTCGTTACGTTAAAAACTAAATTACCGGTAACTTGCAATTTGCAAAAAAAACTCTTATGTAACACAAAAGGGTTTCCACAGAATTAAAACACATTTATAAAACCTAACAAACTATAATAAAATAATAAAAATAATAAGGATAAATATAAAAAAAAGCAAACATACGATAATGCGTATAAACAAAAAAAAACAAATGCTTAAAAGGCGACAGGATGTCTGATCAGAAATCTGCTTTTACGCCAGTCTAAATGGTTTAACCTATAAATATATAATTCGTGGATAATATACCCACACTACAATAGGGTCAATTGCCCTTTAATACTAAAATAAATAACAAAGGGTGAAGGCGGAGCGTCAGAACTACAATTAGTTACACTAAATAAATTTAAAACAACTTAATTTACCAAAAAAAAATACGACACCGCTTCCAAACCTTGGTCAACACAAAAAAAAATAATTCGAAACACAAAAAATCTTGAAATATCCAATAAAAAAAACAATATTATGTTACCTTAAGGTCTAGAATTACACCTCTCCTGTGTTACAACAATGAAAACGGTCCAAGTGATCAGTTACTGCTATAACGGAAATGAAATCTTCCTGGTCTGGCAAAATGATGAATAAAAAATGTTGACTATTGTTCTATGATACACAAACGGTTTTTTGATTTAAACTCGCGTTAAAATGTTACTGCATAAATTCAAAACTTCTTTTAAAATAATAATTTGAGCGTTCAAAATAGCTTGTTAACTTAAATCTTTTAATTGGTTTTATTTCCACTAATAATCCAAAATGTTGATAATTTGTTTAAATAACTATAAATTTTAATATATTGCGAAAGTTTCTTTATCTTTACACACGCTTTGTACGGTAAATCGGTGGCACAGCAAGAACGTTAATGTTAAATAAATCCGCAAAAGCGAGAAAAACCAAAGAAGTCACCGAAGCACTAGTAAAACACGACGATGTCCTCTAGGTAACTTTACGTAGAATCGAAATCGGCACTAGGTATAATCCTCTGGTGAATGAACAATTTTAATAAAATCCCTTCTACAGGTCTTCTTCAGGAGTAGCTTAACTACCCTTACTACACAAAAGTACGTGCGTTAAACACCACAAGGTCCAAAATATCAACGTTCTAAACCACCCCTTAAAGCGTAACAATAAACGTCACCGTAATACTACTCGGTACCGCAGTCAATTTTAGAATCCCGCAAATTATTCACAAAAATCCATCTTTGAATTTGCATCCCACTACTCATAAAAAATCTTACCTAATTTAATTCCACCAATTAAAAAAACGGAAGGGAAAGATTTAGTACCCCAATACATAAATTTCGTTTTCGTCCGTAAGGACTCGGTAAATTTTCAAAAACTAAACGGCAGCAAGATCAACGAGAAAACATCTCTATATTTTTTATTTAAGTACAAGCAATCAGTCCCACATTCTTCCTCTATGAATTAAAACCAAAATACTCAATAATAAACTGGACAACTATACTTAAGCGTCTTTATGTCGCTAACATGACATCATACACAGATAAATCTACACTATTTATTTAAATTACTTAATTTTCTATTATATTTTACGGAAATCAAACGAAATAACCTTAATTAAACTTATAGACAACTATTTACAAATAAACGTTAATCAAACTTCTATAAACGAGAAATAATAAGGAAAAACAACCTAAATTACAAAAAAAAAATAATTCACAAACAAAGAATCTAAAGCTCGCCATACACCTACCATCCCTAAAGGTCGTTACACGTTAAACAAATTTACTATAAAACTTAATTTGACAACAAAAAAAAATGTGTATATACGGAATCTAACTAAGTGCATAAAACTACAAACAAAATTACCCAATACGTATACAGGGTGTTCAAAATACCCTGACAGGTTCCACAAAAATCGGTGCTGTACACTGACCTCTGCGATTTTCGGAATCGATATTCTGGAACTCCAAGAAAACCTTATAAGATTCGTATTGATGTTCTTAATTAAAAAAAAACCCGCAAAATATTCATCTGAAGTTGCATGATTTCAAACCTCAATAACTTGTTTACTTTAAATTGAATACCGTTTTCGGATTTATCGTTAAATTTTAAGGTCAGTTTGTGTAAGGTATCCTATCTTTAAAATTTACAGTTTCCGAATTATTCGGTATAATTAAAAAAAATTATTTAATTTTTATTTTGATCAAGTTAATCGGCTACATATCAACAATCCAAAAACGCATTAAACCGCAGAAAACTATTTTTAGACAAATGAGGTATTTATAACAGATTATCAAACTGTTCCCCATTTCGATCATAACACAGTTGCAGTCTTGCCAGAAAAAACCTATTTACTTCTCGTAACATCGCAGTGCTTACCCTACTTCTAAGCGCATGGATTATGCGCTGCCTCATACCTTCTACAGTAGTCGGAGCAGTTTGATATACAAGGTTTTTTATGTGACCCCATAATTCTGTTGGGCGATCTAGGCGGCCAAGAAACGGGATCGCCACCTATCCATATACCTTCAAATTCTGGATTTAGGTAGTCTATGGCATTTGACGCAATGTGCTCAGGAGCACACTTATGCTGTAACCACATAGTTTGCCTTAAAACAACAGGAATGTTTTGCAAAAGTTTTGGCAAATCATTTTGAAAAAAATACACATATTTAGCACCATTCAAATAACCATTAAATAAATGTGGCCAAACTTTAAAATCACCCACAATACCACTCCAAACATTTACAGTCCACTGTACGGCGAATGAACTAATCTTACTATTTTTGAGTTTTCAGTTGCATAGTAGTGAAGATTATGACCTTGTAGGCTACTGCCCTGACTGAAAATTGACTCGTCGGAGAATAATACATTTTGGAAAAAGTTAGGTGTTATACTTTCCATTTCCAACCCTCAATGTCAAAATGTTCTCCTAATATCCAAATCAGGACCAAAAAGTTCTTGATGGAAGGATATACTGTAGTCATGATATTTGTTACTCTTTAAAATTTTACTAACGGTAGATCAGGGTATATTGGTTTCCTTGGATATTGTTGCCGCACTGGTAAAAGGCTCGGAAATTACAGAAAGCAAAGCATTCATTTGGCCTTCATCGCTTGTCATCTTAGACCTTTTACATTTTTCATAATTCACATTTCCTATTAAACCTTAATTTACGTTTTTCTAAACTTCTAGCCGAGGATTGTATTCTATCGGGATATTTTTGGCCATATATCCTTTGAGTTAGTAAAACATTTTGATCAACTTATCCCATAACGAAGATTATGTCAACCAGTCTCGTTCTTTCAAAATTCATCTGCATTTAGTTAACTACAAACATTATATACGAGATAAAAATGAAATATGCAAAACGAGTGAGTAAGTACTCACCAAGTGGATAATAATGAACAACTTTAAAAATTGTGTAAGAGATATTTAAAAAATATGCCTTTGGAATTAAAAAAATAGGAAAAACGAACGTACAATGTAATACTACAGGTCACTTACAAAGAACTATGACTTTTATATTTTCGGAACAAAACGCAGACATCAGTAGGTATTTACAAACATTTTTTTTTGTTTCCATGTCAACATGTAGCCGGTTGACTTTATCAAAATAAAAATAAAATATACTTTCAATTTTGCCGAATAATTCGGAAACGGTAAATTTTAAAGATAGGACAGCTTACGTAGACTGACATTAAAATTTGACGGTAAATCCGAAAACGGTATAAAAATTAGTGTATTCTATTTGAAATAAGTAAGTTACTAAGGTTTGAAACCATGCATCTTCGGATGCATATTTCGGGGGTCGCAGAGGACTTCTTTAAATTAAAATACGCCGAAACATAGAGTATTAGGTTTTCTTATTGTCCCAGAATACCGATTCTAAAATTTGCAGAACCAAGGGTACAATACCGATCTTTGAGTAGCTGTCAAAATGTTCACATTTTCCCAAATAATTTGAAAACGGTAAATTTTTAAGATAAAACATCTTACATAAATTAACATTAAAATTTGACGATAAATCCGAATATGGCAAAAAATTAGGGGGTTATATTATAAAAAACATAATTTGTTACTACCACACTTTTATGACAAACCTCGTATATTGGAAAATAATTTTAAAATACGCACCCCTTAAATACCAAAAACTTTGATACGAAACATTTCTTTCTCAAACTCATATTTACTGAGATATCGCACTTTGACGCACCAGTGAACATTGATTTGAAAGCGTACTTTCCATAGTTCATCAATTGTTTTCTATATATTTTCATTTGTTCTCTATCCTCCAATTGTCAATTTTTGTCTATTTCTAATGAACGCTTTTGTTGTACCACTCACGTAAATTGTTTGTAATATCCATGACATAATTTTTTATGGCAAGTCTTCAACTCGATAACATGATTTTGAGGTTAAAAGAAACTACAAGCTAAAACAACATTCACCTTTCGGATCGATTATCTTAGCATTAATTCAACCTTTCGTGCAAAACTATTGTATGCATTTTGTAAAAAAATAAGAGGGTCCTTGATATTTGCTATATTGATTACAATTCCTATAAGTAACCTACCATTAAAACATGAATCGAGATAGTACCAACATAATTTGCGTGTATGTTTTTAGTGACATCAACAACTCCACTCGTATCCTCTGAAGCGTCCTTTAACTGTTTGGTGCTGCAGGATAACACTTCAACAATGATAAATTCCTTTTGAGCTTAAGTAGGTGTTCATTTACCTCTAACTGTTATAATTTGATTATTTAACTATAAAGCGAAACAATACTAAAACTATTATTTGTCTGACACAAAAGTTTTGTTTACGTACTTTTAAACGTAGATTACGATGTAGTTAAAAAGGAAATATAGTGGCAAGGTTTTAAAGTTTTGTTTCTTGCTTCTTTGTGTTTTTAAAAAATATAAACACGATAATACTATTTGTTCTCTAATTCTGTTTTGGGGTGAAAACGGAACGATAATAATGCATAACCCAAACTTTATTCCACAGTTTTTCGCGCATTTCGATTTATGACATCGCATACTCTTGATTTGGAGGTTTTCCATACAGCTGTTAGACCTAACCTCTAAAGAGCGAAAAATTTTCAATTTATGTCAATTTCTGAAATTTAGTTTACTATCAGTGTAGCCAGTATACAAAAATTCAAACTGACAATAATGCAAATTAGCAAATTTCTATTTCTAAAATTGTTTTATAATAATCAGAACTAGACAAAATTGTATAAAATACACGTTTGATAATATGTATTGTCGTACTCGTGCTTTGGAACACTCCATGCTTCGCGTCTCGTGTTACAAACTAACACTCGCCCGGTAAAACTAACATTACGCTAATTGTATTTTAAGACGCTATTTCCGAGTTTTTCGAAAAATTAGAAAATGTTGATAGCTGAAGACTGTCGCCGGAATCGATTCATGCTTCATCCTCACCGCTACGAATTTCGAAATCATACTTTTAAGGTTCCAAGAGCTTTTAATAAGCTATGCTGTGATTTGCGTGAATTATAAAAAAATCTTTCACATCCCTCAAAATATGCTTGATTTTAAACGTCCATAACTTCCTTATTTCAAATGGAATGCGCAAATTTTTTCAAGCGCAGTGTATTGAGAGTTGAAAAATCTACAACTTTTGTTATTATGACCCTATCCCTAAGCGCAACCGTTTTCAATTTTAAACAAATGGTGTCAACTGGATGATACGCCCGCTTATTGGGCGCGTATTGTTCTGAAGCAAATATATTCGAGGATGCGGCATTTGGAACCCAATAAAAGAAAAAGTCTATGGTGTAGAAGCTATCAATACCATCGAAGGGCTTGAAAATAAGATTAACCAAGCGTTTGCAGATATTGGGAAATAAAAAATTCCATATTATCAGTAGAAAGTAGCTTACTAAGTGTTTGGAGATCAATGGGGCGCAGTTTAAGCACTTGTTATAAACTGTTTATATTTCACTTTTTCACATATGAGATCCAAATAAGTAAAGGCTTGAACCTGTAATAAATTTTGATAACAAATGTCAGTGTGTAGACAAACGTTATGTAACCGGTGCTACACTTGGTCGCTTCATATGTCAGTAAGAACAATGTTCAAAACAACAAAATAAAATTTATTTTCAAAAAATACAAGCGAATCGCAAAATAATAAAAAAGTGAAATACGAGTATAAGCAATTTGCAATAAGTGCTCAAAATGTGCCCCATTAACCTCCAAACATTTAATAAGTCTATTTTCGACTGATAATGTGGCATTTTCAGTTTGATGTGGCCCAATCTTTGCAAACGCCTTGTTAATCTTATTTTCAAGTTCTTTTATTGATAGGTTCTTCACCATAGACTTTATCTCTTATTGTACTGCAAAAGAAGAAATCTAGAGATGTGAGATCGGGAGAACGATCAATGTTTCAGTAATAGTACGGGTGCAATGAGCGGGGTGCACCATCCAATTGATCTCAATTTTTTTTAAACTTAGAAACGGCGGCGTTTAGGGACAGGGTCATTTTAACAAAAGTTATAGATTTTTGAATTCTGAATACGCTGCTGTTGAGAGGATTGGGCATTACGTTTGAAATAAGCAAGTTATAAACGTGTGAAATCTTGTATGGTTCCAGAGGTATATTTTTGGGGTTGCGAAAAATCTCCGGTATAACCGGAAGTGCCACAAAGTTGAAAATAGATTCCAATTTTCCAAAAGTAGATCATGTCGTTAAAGATTTATGTAATTATTTTTAGATGTTTATAGTCCATGGTTCGTCACATACTTTTAATGATTAGGGCTCGCTGAAACGCTGTGTATAATATGAGCGATCAAGAAACGGTGCATTTGTCAAAAATAATTACCTCCACAATAAGGGGATGAGGGGCTAAATGATTTGTATGAGATGGGGAAGTCCTTGCTTGAAAATAATTATAATTCCACGAATCACCAGTTTGGCATACTTGTACGAGTAATCAGAGTAAAGGAGTTGTATAACCCATACCTGAAAGTGATATTAAGATCCTGCCTCTGGTGACTGAGGACGGCATAATGGTTGATTATTGTAACAGTGCTTCATTTGCGCATTCCTTTGTCAGTGACAAAGAACTGCAACGTTTGAATAATCTAGATACCGTACCATCAGCTCCTTCCTATCTACCAAATGCAAGTATCTTTTAAGTTGTAGCGGTACGGTCAAATTATTACAATTTGCGATAACTCAAGGTGACACGTATCGCTCCGCAGAAACCCGTTGAGATAATCGCCATCGAGCTTCCACCTCGTACAGTAAACTTTCCTACTTATAGATATTTGCCACCCTCATTCGACCTTTATTTTGAATGTTAAGAAACTTAAAACGCGAATGGCGCAATGGTCTATTCCTACAGTATTTCAAATTACCCAGAATCGTATTCACATGAAAGTAGATATGCTTGATAGTATAGGTAAACTTCTTAGTATGTGTGTTTATTGCGGATTATATTTTAAATTTACAACCATTTACCTCCCTTGACAGAAATCTTTGAAAAACTTGTTGAGCCCAATGCACTTAGATGCGATCGAATAACCTATCCACTCTTTGTGAAAGATATACTGTTATTTTAAGAAAATGTACCTAATGGAAATTCTACAGTCAAAACCATTGTTTCAACTCCAAAAAGAAGTTCTGTAGTAAATTAATACGATAAACATCAATATACAAAATCAGGAAATTATACCGAACTGGAAGAGGATACAATTAAAACCATCAGAGAGAAAGAGTGTTTCCACCTTGCCAATATTGTCAGAAGAAACAAGACAATATACAAATGAGGAGTTTGGAATTTATCATACATGCCAAGAAGAGATTACGTCTTAAATTCATGTGAGAGGTTAAGTATCAAGTCGAAAAATAGGGAGGATAAAGGTGTTTAAAAGAGCTCAGGTTTAAGTTTACAATGAAAATCGATACAGTAGTGAGCCGATAGGTGGGTAAGCTATTTCTTTAAGTAAATAAGGAAGTCTATAACTGACCAGTTTGCTTGTGAATTAATTTCAAATACACCCGCAGGATCCATAACTCCACTGGAAGGTAAAAGAGAAAATAAACGATATTTTAACTACATTTCCACAAACGAGTTTAACGAGCATGTAGAATCTTTTCATCCTGTAATATCCCATTATCGTAGGATGTCTGTTCATAACATCCGGTATTTGCCGAATGTTGTTTTTTCTGAACAACCCAACAATGAATGTCACATAAAGTGTATCGAGTTCAAGTAAATATATCACTTGTAAAGGTGTGAACATTTTAACCTCCGCAATATTTGCGAAAGATATTGTTGCAAATTACTAGGAACCAAGGCATTCATTTATGTTCGCGGACAGTCTTTACTATCAGACGGAACAGTCTAAAAAACGAGGTAAAACTTATGAATATGGAGATTTTGTTACAACCGTTTAATCTGCAAATAGTGGAAAGGTCGATGGTAAGAAATGCGGTATATGGCTTTCTCCAAAACTATTTCTTTTAAAGAAAGTTGAAAAAACTTAACCGCGCGCACTTCAAACGTTATACAGGTAACTGCAGTGTATGGAAATGATTACTTGGTATATAAAACTTCATACTCCGATACAGAGTTTGTGATGCAAAGAAAACTTGTATTTAAGAAAGCTAAATGGTTACTTAATTTGTAGTATAACTTTTTTGTTTAATTTTAACGAAAGTTGGCATACAGCTCTAATTTTCAATCCAAAATATGTTATCCAAATAGATTTTTTCCGGTAAATCAACGGAAAGCCCACTTTGCCCACAATTATTTATTTTCTTCTTAGGTTAACTTGGCGACTTAGATACCCTTTGAACTGCAATTTGGTGAAAATTCATTTTAGGTCAAGTAGGCCAAGTCCGCAGAAAATGTAAGCTGTACTAATATTTTTTGGTATATTACAGCCATCTCAAGGTCAATTCGGGGACACATTGTACACACACACACACGTACGCACGCACGCACACACGTACGCACGCACGTACGCACTCACGCATGCACGCACACGCGCACTCACACACACACACACACAAACACACACACACACACACAAACACAAACACACACGCACGCACGCACGCACGCAAGCACGCACGCACGCACACACCCACGCACGCACGCACGCACGCACCGACGCACGGACGCACACACATACACACACACACACACACACAAACACAAACATATACAGTGACACAGATAAAGAATATTTTTTATTAATGACTTTACGTGAAATTTGACTTTGACGTCAGTTGGTGCTTGGAATATGATCTGCAATTACATAGAAAATTTCAAACTGTTGCTCTTGGGTATTTGTCAAATTTGACATTTAAAAAAATAAATGGCAAAAAATGCGTTTTGTGGTAGAATTCTGAAATACTTTATTTGAAAAAGTTGTTTCTTTCTTAATTCTAAGTATGTATACCACCTAGCTTAAGTTTAATTTTTGGGCAATTTTTGACCAACAGCAAAATAAGAGCAAAAAAACGGATGCTAGTCGATTTGTTAATAAAATATTTAGCTGATGGTAATAAATTGATTTAAATGTATCGATCCAATTATTAGTTTTTAAGGAAAAAAAATTGGTTGTAAAAAAATTGACTTCACTGATGCAAAGTTTGAATAATTCCCCCATTTTCTCCAAGTTACATCATTGCCCTATTATTATAAATTCTAAACACATTCCGAAAATTTAGTGATCCTTTAAAATAGGCCCCGCAATGATAGTTAATTGTCTAAACCCCTTTTTTAAATGCAAAAGGTTCAATTTGATCAGAAATCATAATGGGGAAAGTAGGCGCAAAAATTTTTACAAGTAGGCTATAAAAAACAAAAGTTTGTCATTTTTGCAGTTTATTTTTTAAAATTCTGCCAAAAACACATTTTTTGGCCATTTATTTTTTTAAATGTCAGATTTGACAAATCCCAAGAGCAACAGGTTGAAATTTTGTATGGAATTTTTGATCAAATCCCAAGCACCAACTGACGTCAAAGTCAACTTTCACCTAAAGTTATTAATTTTCCTACATGATGTGGACTTTCTCTGTGTCACTATATATATATATATATATATATATATATATATATATATATATATATATATATATATATATATACGTTTTGTTGATTATTAGCAATTTCAATATTACTACGTTCAGTGGTAAATGGTGGGAGACCTACTACAGTAATCGCTGTAGATTTCGGGTGCCAAAAAGAAACCATGTTTAATCCATACTTAGCATATTTCGGTTAATAATTTTAACCTTCATCAGATGTGAATTATTTTTTTTTTATATATGGTAAGCTACTGTGGATTCTATCTAATAAGGAACAAACCTGATGTTAACATTTGGTTGACTAACCACATGTATCTATTGTAAGTTAAAGTTCTTAAATAAAATTACATAATTAATTATATAATTATATAAAATTATTAACCGAAATATATTACAACAAGATCTTCATTTTAGTATTACACAAAATTTTGCTCGGGAAAGAAATGATAACCAAACATTTAATGATTAATACTGCGTGGGACCTCCTGCAGCCCTTATGACCTCTTGGCAACGTCTTGGCATGCTGGAAATCAAATCCCGAATGTAATGCTGAGGAATATCTGGCCATTCTTTCAAAACGGCAGTTCGGAGCTGATGGTGATTGTTTGGATCCACTCTTCGTAACCTTATCTACCTTTTCAGGTAATCCCATACGTGCTCTACGGGATTAAGATCTGGAGAGTTCGGTGGCCAATCCATGTGCGTAATATTGTTCTCTTTAAAAATGCAATGGTTTGTCTTGTTCTATGAGGGCGCGCGTGATCATCAACAAACACAAAACTATCGCCTATTTTATTGGCAAATGGCAACACTACAGGTTGTAATACCTCATTAAGATACCTGACACTATTCATTGTGTGGCATTTTCAAACATAACCAATTCCATACGACGAGTCGCAGAAGTACCTCCCCAAACGGTAATTGAGCCACCTCCATAAGCTTGATGGTAAGTAACGTGGTTCTCAAGCGCACTCTTCCATCTGAGTTATAGAGACGTACCCTGGTCTCGTCACTAAATAAAGAACGACCCCAATCTTCAATATTCCAATTTGCATGTTGGTGTGTCCACTCCAGCCTACTTCTTTTGTGGGCTCTGGTCAACAATGGACATTTTTTAGAAGATCTGGACCTTAAATTTACCTTACGGAGCCTTCCTCTTTCTGTTTGAGTATACACCTGAGCACCTGTTGCATTTAATAACTGAATATGGAGTGTTCTTGTAGTAGAAAGTCTATTCCTTCGAAACTGAACCGTAATAAAACTGCCCTCACTGACTGCGACTGCGATTTCGTCCTCCGGCGTGGCTATGTTGGACAGATCCAATATCATTACAACGCATTCGAACTCTTCTGATCACATTGTGGCTCACAATGAAATGGGTAGCAACAGTTCTTAGCGATGCACCAGTCATAATTTCTAATTCTAATTTCTAGGAAGGAGATGCTTTTATCAGGTGTTGATTTATTTGCAGGGAAAGGTTTAGTTTGGTATAGGGCAATTAAACCGTTTCTACAAACTTGGGATGATCTTATTACTAAATTAAAGAGTGACTTTTTACCGGAAGGACATGACGAAGTTTTGTTAGATGATATTAAAAATCGTAAACAGGCTTTTGATGAAATTCCAACCCTTTTTATTTCTGAAATGGTTTTCTCAATTAGAGATTCCTCCTTCGGAAGGTGAACAATTAAGGATCATAATGAAAAATTTACAACCTTGGTTTGCTACTCAATTAGCCCTTGTTAGTGTAAATGATATTTTTCATTTAGTAGAGTTGTGTAAAAAATTACAACAAGTGAAAGCTCAGAATTCTAAATTCAAATTTAATTCTTATTCAGAATCACAAAGACAATCTGATTATAAGCCTTCTTCGGCAGTGAAACAAAATATTAAACCTAAGGTCCATTTTTCAGGTATTAAACCAAAAAATATGAATTCTACTTTTACTGCTACAAGAATTAATACAGCTAAGTCTTCAACAACATGCTTTAAATGTAGACAGTTGGGTCATACCTTTCACACCTGTGATAAGGGTGATGATAGAATCTTTTGTTTTAGATGTGGTTATTCCAATGTTACTTTTTCTAATTGTCCGAGGTGTAAATTTTCAAAAAACTGGTAAAAGGAAAGTGTTCCGTTAGTCGACACATTTCTTATGATTTTTCAGAGGCTGACAAGCATGTTTTTAACGAATGGTTGATTACTGTTAAGGAATTTTTTGGAACTTCGAAAAATTGTTCTAAATTTGTTGAGAAGAATGATGATGTTAGACCTTTTATTAATGTTAGGATTTTTAATGAGAATTTTATTGCTTTATTAGATAGTGGAGCTACCGTAACAATTTTAGGTAAGCCTGCTTTGTATTTGATTGATAAATATGATTTAAAATTAAATAGGAATTCGCCTTTTTCATCATTGGTTATTGCTGATGGTTCTTCACAATCCATTTTGTGGAGTGTTGATTTATCTTTGACTGTTAATGGTATTACTAAAACTATTTCTGTTATTGTTTCTGAATTTATTACTACTGCAATTACTTTGGGGGTAGATTTTTGTCGTTTATTTGAAATTAAAGCTGACTTTGGTGAAAATTCTTATGTTGCAAACTCTGCGGAGACAACTTTTTCTATGATTAAGAGTATTGATGATCTTAATAATAATCAAGTTTTTGAATTAAATCAAGTTATTGACCTTTTAAAACCTTATCAACAACAAAGTTAGGTAAGACAAATAAAGTTTTTCATTCAATTAATACTGGTGATGCAGTACCAATTAAACAACGTTATTTTCCATTATCTCCTGCTATGTTGGAGCGTGCGAACAGAGAAATTGATGATATGTTAGAGCAAGGAATTATTAAACCCAGTTCTTCTCCTTGGAATTCTCCAATGGTTTTAGTTAAGAAGAAGTCAGGTGACTTTAGAGTTTGTTTTGATGCTAAGAAATTAAATTCTGTTACGAAAAAAGATGCTTACCCTTTACTTTTTTAAACGATATTTTGGATAAATTAAGAGATGCTCGTTATTTAACTTCAATTGATTTAAAGAAAGCTTTTTGGCAAATTCCTTTAGACGTTGAGAGTTGTGAAAAAACTGCTTTTACTGTTCCACGTAGAGGATTATTTGAGTATACTGTTATGCCCATGGGACTTACAAACGCACCCAGTACATTACAACGATTTATGGATTCCATTTTAGGACATGATTTATCTCAATCAGTTTTTGTTTATTTAGACGATATTATTATTTTTTCAAGTACTTTCAAGGAACATGTTGATATTTTAACGGAAGTTTTTAAAAGGCTTAAGGATGCCAATTTGAATATTAATTTAGATAAATGTGAATTTTGTAAACCTCGTTTATCATATTTAGGCTTTGTTATTGATAAGAATGGTCTTCACACCGATCCTTCAAAGGTGGAAGTTATTACTCAATTTCCTCAACCACATACTTTTACAGAAGTTAAACGTTTTATTGGAATGTGTTCTTGGTATAGACGTTACATTCATGATTTTTCCACAATTTTAGCTCCGATCAATAATTTATTGAAAGGTAAGAAGAAATCTCAGAAAGTTTTATGAAGTGACGAAGCGAATGATTCATTTTTAAAAATTAAATCTTTATTAGTTAATGCTCCTATTTTAGCGAGCCCTGATTTTTCTAAAACATTTTATTTACAATGTGATGCATCTAATTGCGGAGTTGGATGTGTATTAACACAAGGTGTAGGAGAGGAGGAAGTTGTTATTGCCTATGGTTCTCGTACTTTAAACAAAGCCGAGCAAAATTATTCAATTACAGAACGTGAGTTACTTGCAGTTATTTTTGGTATTCAAAAGTTTAGACCTTATATTGAAGGTACCCATTTTAAAGTTATTACTGATCATCATTCATTGATTTGGCTCAATAATTTAAAAGATCCTTCTGGTAGATTAGCCAGATGGAGTGTTAAACTTCAACAATTTGATTTTGAAGTTATTCACCGTAAAGGTAAATTAAATGTAGTTCCTGATGCACTTTCTAGAGCACCTTTGGAAGTTAGTTCTTTAGAATTTTCTGTTGTCGATTTAGACGATTGGTATAATAAAATGTTAGCCAACGTTTCTAAAAATCCTGAATTATTTCCTGATTGGAGAGTTGAAGATGATAAACTCTACAAATTTATTTCTAATGATTTAAATATCGAATCGAATTTAGTGGAATGGAAATTAGTTGTTCCGAAATCTTTAAGGAAAGATATTTTACGAAAATTTCATGATGATCCTACGTCATCACATTTTGGGTTTTTAAAACTTTTTCAAAAATTAAAGAATTTTATTACTGGCCAAAAATGAAGTCAGCTATTTCGAAATATATTAGGAATTGCAATGTTTGTAACCGAAGCAAGTCTTCACAATTTAATCATTATGGTTTTATGGGTAAAGAGAAAAATGTTTCTTATCCTTTTCAATGTATTTCTATTGATTTAGTGGGTCCTTTTCTTAGATCGAAGAGTGGAAACACAGTTTTATTGGTTATTTGTGATTGGTTTACTAAATTTACTTTGATTCACCCTATGCGCAGTGCTACTGCAAAAAGTATTTGTCAATATATTGAGAATTTTGTATTTCTAGTATACGGTGTTCCTCAAATTTGTATGGTGGACAATGGTCCTCAATTTAAAAGTTCACAATTTAAAAATTTAATGAGTTCTTACAAAGTTCAATCCGTTTGGTTTAATGCAAGTTATCATCCACGTAAATTTTATTGAGAGAGTTAATAAAGTAGTAGGTACTGCAATCAGCTCTTATATTCAAGATGATCACAAGGATTGGGATGTTGAAATTCACAAAATTGCGCATGCTATTCGTAACGCTGTTCATAAGTCTACGAAATTTTCACCTTCCTTTTTGGCGTTTGGTCGGACAGTTCCTATTTCTGGAGATTTTTATGGTCGACTAAAGAATTTCAAAGAGGATGATTTATTTATTACTAACCGTGAACAATTAGTTCAAGATTTAAATGAACTTTCGCCCATTTTTAAACATGTTAAACAAAATTTACATGCAGCTTACGAAAGAAATTCAAAATCTTACAATTTGCGACGTCGTCCGTTGAAATTAAACGTTGGCGATTTGGTTTGGAAAAAGAATTTTACTTTATCTGATGCGACTAAAAATTATAGTCAAAAGTTAGCTCCAAAATTTATTGAAGCGAAAGTTATTGAGGTGGTAGGTCCAACTACGTACCGATTGGCCACCCCTATTGATAATAAACCCTTAGGTGTTTTTCATGTTAAGGATTTAAAACCTCATTAGTTCTTATTTTTTAGTATTCTTTTTAATTATTTTTCGATTTTAGTATTTTTACATTCTGGTTTTCTTATTTATATTTTTTAATTATTTTGATAATTTTTCAAAATAATTTTATTTTGTGCTTATTTCGCACATTATTTTATTTTATATTGTTGTGGCTTTGCAAACCACTTATTATTTTTTTTACTTGTGTTAGCATGATTTTTGCTACATTTGTTTAGCACGATGGTTGATATTTAGATCCCATTGTGCGATTGAATTGCAGACTTTGCGGGACATTAGTTCTCAGGCAGATTATCTTCCTTTATTGGATTTACAATTTGCTATTGTTACAATAGTAAAATTGAAGATAACTATTTTGAGTTTAACTCTGATCGTTAATTTGACGTGTAAAACTCATAACCATGGATAAGAAAACTGGTAATGCTTCTATACATTTTTATTTTTTGATTTAGTTATTTTGTTTTTTCCTGATTTGTGTAGTGTTACTATTCTTGGACGGTGCTTGAGGACTTCGGTTCGCCTCGTGTCAACCTCGATTAGTTCACTTCCCGATTATGACGTTTTGGTAGTTTTAGGAGGGGGTTGTTGTGTTCGTAAGAGTGCTTCATCTTTCTCTTTGCTATCTCACCTAGATTTCGAGTTATTTATAAAATGTGCGTGTTAGTTAGGGTATGTTGAGTCTTGGACGATGACTGTGGAGCAACATGAAACCTGAATCTCGTGAAGGGTAGATTGGCCTCTCTTGTTCTCCACGACGAAGCATCCTGAGCTAATTTGCCATGAAAATAGTCGTATCTTGGATTTACCGATTTGGACTCACTTATCGAACGTGACAGTGGTAGTTGTGTTATGTACCTAGGAGGCTTGGTTTGAGACCACCGGGGTAGGGTAATTGAACCGCTCTCTCTCGACCTCAAGTCTCGCGATTATTTATTGTTAGTCCGAAAGGATTTTTTTCTATTTTTATACTCTCGAGTAGAGTGGCGTTTAGCCTTGATTTTTTGCACGATGACCGTTTCCGGGTTCTCTGCCCACTGTCCCTTCAGGTCATGGTAGGTTACGGTTTCCGTTCGTT
>JARFJB010002187.1:650000-655000 GCA_036346205.1 Vesta saturnalis
ATTTTAAAAATTTCCTTTGGATATTTTCTAACTATCTTTCCTGATAAACGTAATGAGGACACCAAATTAGTGAACAATATTCGAGTTTGGTTCTAACTAAGGAGTAAAATAAAGTCTTCATAGCAGTTGAATTTTGGAATGATTTGGAATTACGTATGATTGGACCAAGCATAGACCGCGAAATGTTTGTGATGTGTTGAGAAAAAGTGAGCTTATGGTCAAAATACACTCCTAAATCCTTTATTTCGGTACATCTGGTTAGCGGAGTAGAATTAATAGCATAGTTAAATGTTATTGGTAGAAGTTTCCCCGTGCATGACAATATTTTACATTCAGATATATTTAAAGCAAAACGATTCGTGTTACACCAAACGTCTAAAACATCTAGTTGATTCTGGAGTTTATCACAATCATTCAACGAAGTGATAGATACAAATATTTTTAGGTCGTCGGCAATTGAAAGTTTGTAGCATGTAAGGATATCACTGAAGTCGTTGATGAAAATTAAAAATAGCAATGGTCCGAAACTGGAACCTTGAGGTACCCCAGATGTTGCCGAGGTTGAAAAGTAGTTATTGAATATTACAAATTGAGTACGACCAGACAAGTATGAATTGAAGAGTAACAGTAGATTTTTATCAAAGCCATAGTTATCTAACTTGGTGATAAGGATATCATGGGAAATTTGGTCGAAGGCTTTGGATATATCCGTATATATTACATCTACTTGCCTTTTCTTATCTAATACTTCAGAAATGAATCATATCATAGAAGCTAGGTTAGTGGTAGTAGAGCGGCATTCCATAAATCCATGTTGGTCTTGCGATATTATGTACTTGATATTTGGATAAATACGAGGATACAATATTATTTCAAAAACTTTATTTTTTAATTTATTAATAGCAAGCAAAATTTCATCTTCAGTAATGTAAGAGGGGATCTAACACATTATCTCTACCGAATGCTAAGTAGATTGTGTTATCACAGGTCCAGCTAGCTCAGTAGATAGAAAAAGTTAAAAAAAGAGTACCCTGTCGCGTATAAATTGAAATTCCTTAATAAGCATTTTAAGTAAAATTTTAATGAGTAAAACAAATTTGTTTGTGCATTGAATAAGTTAATTATATTCTTTACGTTTTAAAATGCAATTGTTTTATAGGAAGAGAAAAATAATGCAAGCTTGTAATGATATAATATCATTATAAGACCCTCATCGTTTAAACTTGGTCACAATAAGTCATAATTTGTAAAAAAAAATTGTTATTCACATTGGAAAAACTATGGAAAAAAACGTGTAAGCTTTGAGTAACTACGCAATGTTGAAGTGGAATCTACTTCTGCCCCTAAAATTCCAATTTAATAGTGTAGTATTTGAAATTTTTACTATATATGGTTTTATATACAATACATAATAATAAGTATAATACATAATATAGTGTTTTGTGGTGCTCGATACTATATTGTTGCGTTTTGTAGGTATAGAAGAAAAATCCTTGTGTGGGTGTTGCTGGTGGAGTGTGGATTGTTCCGCTGTCGCGCGGCTGGTGCCGTTGACGCTGATTCCCCGCGTATTTGAAATAAAAGGAAACAAGTATCGGTGTTGTGAATAATTTTTGGTACTAACAAAACATGAAAGAATAATCCTGAGACACCAATTTTCGCGTTGGACCGTTGTATTGTTAACCAAAAAGCGCAACTAGATCTTGAACGTGCGTAAGGATCACTCTCTACAGGTCAATCGCCTAAGATAACACCGCTTCCGACTTTCTGACGGCAGGAACGACCTTTTCTATATTAAAACATCCGACGAAGCCCAAAACAGAGGCAGGTTGAGCAGGCGGTGCTTTCGATTTCCCAATATCACCTGCAGTCACTCGCGCGTAACTGACGCCGGTTCGGGTTGAATAAGGTGCCGCAATCGGCGATGATCTCTTCGGCGCTGTGGGATTTCCATCTTCCACCGTGGCGGAGGCCGAGGAAACTTCGGGAAACTCCTGTAGTTCGTGGGGTGGTCATTACCACAGTTTACGCACTTTGCTCTGTCGATGCGGGGTTTCGTGCATACGCTGGTGCGGTTATCACAGGCGTACTTGACACAGTGTACACTGCCCTGCAACGACGCTAGCAGGGAAATATTTTGACGTAAGTCTTTGACGGTGCCTCGGAAGCGGGCAACTTACTCCATTCCCGGATCTCCTGGTTGTCTCCTGTGTTAGTAGCTGTACCAGTTGCTGATTTTTGCATCCGATTTCCTGGTAGATGGCCTTGGTCCTCCGTGAAGGCGATCTCTTATTGGTCTAGTTCTCGGGAGAAAGCGGCCCAGTTCTCTTTCTGTCGCAGACGGCACATTCTTCCTGGTATTGGATGTCCGTAACACCTCCAGTGGCTGGAGAACATTGTGATTCGGGGGCGACGTAGGCAGGCAAACCTTCGGAATCTTCTTAGATCTCTTCTTCCGTACGGCGAAGTCATGGGGCTGGTGAAACCGGAGCGAACGTCTTCATCGTTCCTTTCTTCTATGGTAACGGTATCTCCTGCTTCCATGATGACTGTATCAGTTGCGAAGGCGACGGCTATGGACCTCGTCGGAGCTGCTTCTGAGTCTCAGCTAACGGGGCTACGTTTGTTGACGATACTGGTTTCGATTTGCTTGGCCGCCTCCTCTTATATGTGGCGGCGGCCAGTGGTGCATCGCTGTTCGTTATGTCCCACGGTAGTTCAAGCATCGACGGTATCTCGTTCTGCGGTGTTGGCGAAGGTGGTGAATCTAGGTGCTCCGCGCAACCACTCCTTTCAGCTGTTGCAGATGAAGTGGTTTGGTTAATCATAAGAAGTTAGCCTTTCTGGGCTAGTTATCACCAGGAAATGGGACAGATAGTGGAATATATTGGTGAGTAGCGAGTACGTATTTAATGGCTATTTGAAATTAGTGGAAGAAAGGAAGCTTAATTCTATTTTAAGGGGACAGAGTAGGTTTGGCTTTTGAAACCTTAAACGATGCAGCGCGGCATATCCCCGGGTAATGGTGAATAAAATATCGTTTAGAGAACTTCAAAATCTGAAATAAATAAGATTAAGTTATTTTCTTTCGTTAGATACAATATTTATTGTGTTTAATGTAAATGAAACCTGCGGAAAATAGTACTTCCAGTATAATACGGAATTCTTGGGATATAACAATTACACGGAAAGTTTGGAAAACTCATATCGTAAGGAAACTATTTGGGTAGAAATGTGACAGACTTGATAGATTTAAGTAACAGCTCAGTCAACGAAGTACTAAAGTAGCTTAGGATATTCTAACCTTGACAAGTACATACTTTATCATTAGAGTGCACAATCGCATGTGATGTGGACCTTTCGGCTAAAGTAAAGCTAACGAAGAGTTTTCTACTACACTCACACTTCTATGGGGAATGCTCGACACTTAATCTCACTTTGAGTACCGCGCTGTCGGTACTCTGCTACAACGGATAGTCCTGACTGAGTGACTGTGGCAAATTTATTTCTTCCTTCTCCCCTAAGCGGAATGTTTCATCCGAAGGCAAAAAAGTTCCAATCGTCGTTTTGCTAAAGCATATACCTTGACATCGCATTTCTTTACCGGGGGGCCTTTTGGTGTAATCTCACTGCCAAACTTTTCGTTAAAGGAAACTACATTGCATACCAGTTTATTTTTTTGAAAATTAAGAAATAGATCCTCACTAAAGTATAAAGAAAATTTTTTTTTATTGCCACTAAAGTGTAAAGAAATTTTTTTTTTTGACAATTCAATTGAAATGACACGCCTGTGTGTCTGTGTGTCTGTGTGTCTGTGTGTCTGTGTGTCTGTGTGTCTGTGTGTCTGTGTGTCTGTGTGTCTGTGTGTCTGTGTGTCTGTGTGTCTGTGTGTCTGTGTGTCTGTGTGTCTGTGTGTCTGTGTGTCTGTGTGTCTGTGTGTCTGTGTGTCTGTGTGTCTGTGTGTCTGTGACTGTGTGTCTGTGTGTCTGTGTGTCTGTGTGTCTGTGTATCTGTGTCTGTATGTCTGTGTGTCCGTGTGTCTGTGTGTCTGTGTGTCTGTGTCTGTGTGCCTGTGTGCCTGTGTGACTGTGTGTCTGTGTGTCTGTGTGTCTTTGTGTCTGTGTGTCTGTGTGTCTGTGTGTCTGTGTGTCTGTGTGTCTGTGACTGTGTGTCTGTGTGTCTGTGTGTCTGTGTATCTGTGTCTGTGTGTCTGTGTGTCTGTGTGTCTGTGTGTCTGTGTGTCTGTGTGTCCGTGTGTCTGTGTGACTGTGTGTCTGTGTGTCTGTGTGCCTGTGTTGTGTCTGTGTGTCTGTGTGTCTGTGTGTCTGTGTGTCTGTGTGTCTGTGTGTCTGTGTGTCTGTGACTGTGTGTCTATGTGTCTGTGTATCTGTGTCTGTGTGTCTGTGTGTCCGTGTGTCTGTGTGACTGTGTGTCTGTGTGTCTGTGTGCCTGTGTGCCTGTGTGCCTGTGTGACTGTGTGTCTGTGTGTCTGTGTGTCTTTGTGTCTGTGTGTCTGTGTGTCTGTGTGTCTGTGTGTCTGTGTGTCTGTGTGTCTGTGTGTCTATGACTGTGTGTCTGTGTGTCTGTGTATCTGTGTCTGTGTATCTGTGTGTCCGTGTGTCTGTGTGACTGTGTGTCTGTGTGTCTGTGTGCCTGTGTGTCTGTGTGGCTGTGTGTCTGTGTGTCTGTGTGTCTTTGTGTCTGTGTGTCTGTGTGCCTGTGAGTCTGTGTACCTGTGTGTCTGTGTGTCTGTGTGTCTGTGTGTCTGTGTGTCTGTGTGTCTGTGTGTGTGTCTGTGTGTCTGTGAGTGAGTGTGTGTGTGTGTCTGTGTGTCTGTGTGTCTGTGTGTCTGTGTGTCTGTGTGTCTGTGTGTCTGTGTGCCTGTGTATCTGTGTGTCTGTGTGTCTGTGTGTCTGTGTGTCTGTGTGTCTGTGTGTCTGTGTGTCTGTGTGTGTCTGTGTGTCTGTGTGTCAGTGTGTCTGTGTGTGTGTGTGTGTCTG